>KV453849.1:187193-270070 GCA_001661425.1 Ogataea arabinofermentans
GTAGTATCAGCTTGGATTTGACCATCACCAATTTGTGTAACAACAGCAGCAGCAGTTTTCTTGGTTGAAGTAGTCTTAGTGGTAGTATCAGCTTGAATTTGACCATCACCAATTTGAGTCACAACAGCAGCAGCTGTACTCTTGGTAGTCTTGGAAGTCTTAGTGGTAGTATCAGCTTGGATTTGACCGTCACCGATTTGTGTAACAACAGCAGCAGCTGTAGTCTTAGTAGTAGTATCAGCTTGGATTTGACCATCACCGATTTGTGTAACAACAGCAGCAGCAGTGGAAGCAGTTGAAGTAGTAGCTTGAATTTGACCATCACCAATTTGAGTGACAACATCTCTCTTAACTTTTTTACCATCAGCAGTAACTGGGTTGATAGCAATACCGAAAGTGTATGAGTAATCAGTGATAGTACCTGCGTAACTACCTTCTGGGGTTAAAGTAGACCATGGTTCAGATGGAACGTAAGCAGCAATGGCATTGGAAGCAAGACCTAAAGCACCTAAAACTGAGTATCTGTATTGCATTATAATGTATTTGTATTGATTTGTATTGGAAAGTTTGATATAAAAACTATTTGAATTTGTTTTGATGATAAAAGAGAAGAAGTAATAGTTTAATTGATTTGAAAAGAGGAAGAATTATACATGTATTTATATCGTGTTTGATGAAGATGATCTCCAGAGATCAATGACAAAAAAATTTCATTGAATGTTAGATGGCTGGTTTATCATAAATTATTGAACAATTGTAAGCCTTCGAGATCTTCAAATTACTAACTGTTCGTATTAATTACGTGCATACGCAAATCATAAAATATTTCCTAGTTAGGATAAATGTAAATACCTCGCGAAGTAATTTTTCAATCACATTTCCTAAAAGGGAAGGAGACACGCTGATCGAAAACACGGTAAGATCGCTTATTCCGCCTCGGAGCAGTTTTTGATCTCTCGATCAGCAAAAGATGGCTGGATAATTCAATAATTATGCCGTGATTTGACGCATGACAGAAACGTATTGATTATAGCTTGCTAATTGAGTCAAATCGTGGGGATTTTGAATCGTCAAATGACAGATCTTGAAAGATGGCAAGTCTTTCAGCGTAAAGTGTTGAAACATATATATAGTTACAAGAATTTAAATGCTGGGAACGTTAAACAGTTTAATATAATTTTTGTTACGTGATAAAAACTTGTAAGCCAGCCACAACATTGAGGTTTCAATGTAATGGAATATGTAGTTAATTGAATCAAGTTCCACTCGGTCCGAGAAATTTCAAAGACTGCGGCTTAGATTTCAAATTTCAGCTGAGTTGACATTTTCAGGCAGTGTAGCATTGATCTAATTGTTTAATCAGCCTTTTGGTGAGTGCACCGTTAAGCAATAAAGTATTTTGATTTTACCCAATTGGTCTTAATTAGATTATTTTACAACTTTATTTAGATATAAGTGAGTAACGATGCCATTTCTTCAAATTGAATTGTAAAACATTGATCAATGTTACTAAGGAAACGATGTGAAACTTTCATTTCATGTCATTTAAAGAAATTAAGGTCTATTTTTAGCCAAACGTAAATGATCTATTTTTGGCCCTGTATTTTACTATCATTTGATACCTGATTCCCTGATTCCTGATTTTGTGGTTGCTGGACCAACTATGAGTTACTGAGCTCAAACTCTATTTACATTCTTATTCTAAACGTTAGTAGTTAGACCTTCAACCAGCCTATGTACCCCTGGAGAAGGGTATATTCCGCACGTTGATACGATGATTTGCTAATGATCGACATCCAAAAGCCGGCATCATTTCAACAGTGTTGGACTACTCAAACTTCAACTTTTACTTAATCAGTGCTTAAACTTGAAGCGGGATATATTCACTTAAAAAAAAAAGTCGTTATAACATAATCGTATAATATTTACTAGTTAGATAGTTTCTCTAAAACTTCTTCACTTTTTTGGCCATGCTCTCTTTCTTCAACACTCCCTCTATTCAACATTTTTTCTAAAACTTCAGAGTATGGAGCCTTACCACCAAATTGTTTATCTTGAGTCTTGACAACTTTCAAATAATCATTATAGATATCACCATTAAATGAACCTAATGTTGAATTAATGAAGAAATTACTAAATTTGAAAGAATCTGTCAATCCTATAACTTGAGATCTCAACTCTAATAATAGTTTATCATGCTCAGTCTTTAACGATTTGAAATCATCATTTGAAATAACACCAAACTGTAGGAACCAAGAACCAAAAGTTTCAATGTTTGAAAATGCAAAAACTTGTGCAAGTTTCACCAAATATTTTGCAATATTGCCATTATCTTTTTGTAAAGTTTGCATCTTTGCAATCCATTTAGATAGAATATATCTAACTGAATACAATTTTGATAATGCTAATTTCTCACTTGAAATTGCATCCCAATCATTTCCATTTTTTTCTAATGAACTAATACAATCTAAACTTATTCTGTATAATATAGCATCATAAGCTTCAAGCAACTTATCTAAATTAATGATATTACTTTTATTCAAGATTTCACCTTTTTTAGAAGATTCAGAAATGAATGAGTAATCACCTTTAGGTGCTTTATTTGACTTTAGATAAGCTATTGTTTTTTGGATTGTAATACGACCACTATTTTGAGCCAAAACATTGTTATCACCTTCCCAAGTACATTGAACAGCATGATCTGTAAACCCTTTTGCAAAACCACTATATGATGAATAACCATGACCACCACAAGATTGTCTACATTCATCAATTAAAGATAACGCAGTCCAAGTACATGTAGATTTCAATGATGCAGAATTACCAAATAACATCTTCAAGTTATCAATTGCAACTTTCAATTTATCAAAATCACCAGATTTAACACCATCATCTAATTCTTGTAAAATTTGTTTATAAAATTGTTGAATTTCTTCAGATGCAATAGCCATTCCATAAGTCCAACTTAAATAAGGAATTAAACGACGTTGATGCAATGGATAATTAATCAATTGATTTTCAATTTTTTCACCTTTGGATGCAAATTGTCTTCTACCAACTGAATATCTTAAAGCAATTGTAATGAATCTTTCACTTGTTCTAAACGAATCAGTAACCATAGTAACTCTACCACCTAACAAAGCACCATAAGCTAATTGTGCTAAAGGAGGATCAACAACTTCACCATCTTCATCAATTGTTGTAAATTTAGATAACATATATTCTTTTGGAATTTCAACATTACTAAATTGAATCCAACCATTATCAATACCATCTCTACCCATCTTGGCACCTATGTCACCAATAGAAACACCAGGACATAATTCATGATTTGAATCTCTCAATGGAACCATGAAAGTCTTGACACCATAATCTTTACCATCACTAATTAATCTTGCATAACAAACAGTATGAGTTGCAGAATGAGCAGCACCACCAATCCACCATTTTGTAGCACCTACATGAGGAGTATTGATGATAATTGTGTTTTTTTCCTTGTTGAAAGTGGCAGTTGTTTCCAATCCTGCAACATTTGAACCATGAGCCATCTCAGTCATTGCAAAACAACCATAAATACCACGCATGTAAAGGGCACCTCTTTCAATTGCCCAATAATTAAATTGATCTTCAGTACCATTACCTTTCAAAGCACCTAAGAATAAACCTAAATGAACACCAATACGAGTTCCTAGTTGAGGATCAACAACAGCAATCATATTAAGTCTATTTTGGAAAGTTTCGAAATCAGGTGCATCATTTTCAATATATTTTGCTAATCTTGCAATTTTTTGAGCAGTTAATTCACGATGTTCATTTTTACTCATTTCATAGTACTCTGCATTAACGTTCAAGATTGGATCTCTTTCAATTTGTTGCATTAATTTCATCATTTCAATTGAATTTTTCTTTGAACCTTCTAAAAATTCATGCATTTTATTGACATCGAAGTCAACTTTTAATCTTTCTGACCATATAAGATCAGATGGATTAGGCTCTTTTGATTCTAGTAGTACTGTATTCATGGTTATCAAATTCAAATAGTGAAGATATAAAGTCAGTAATTGAAGTAAACATGGTCATAGTATGGTTTGAAGAATAAAGGGTTTACGTATATATATATATATAAGCTGTGAAATCACATGTGATAATTAATAAGTGGGGGTATTAAGCAATCATTCATACTTGAACTACCCCAGAAAACATGACAGTTTCACATGCAAATATATACTTTCAGAGTGTGCTAAATCAAATAAATAAAATTCTTGTCACATGCTGCTTGTATTTACCCCACATTCTGAATCCGTTCATTATGTCATTGATTATGTAATAATCATTACCTAATAGATTATGCCATTGATCTGCCACTATCTAATGCCCAAAGTGACAAACGATTAGAAAACAATTGATAGTAAAATCATTCTTGCAATGCTGACTCCATACTTGATAATGATCCATGGAACTCAATTTGGTAGAACGTTTTGAACGTGTAGTCTGTTGGCATTGATTTTAGGAAAATCGGCGAGAACATTATATAATAGATGCCTATATCTCCGATTTGGCATTCGCAGATCAAAGGCATCTTCAAGGGTGCAATCAACTTTTCACCCAATGTGAGAAGTTAGTGTGGTATATATCGATCTTGTAGTAGATGATATGTGATGATGTTGGCCCCCAAAAATGTCCGTTACGAAAATGAGTATACTTTTCGAACAAAGTGTCATTTAGGGCTTACGTCAATGAATTGTTTTAGATACTAAACATGTGAAACAATGTATGCTGCATCTCCATATATTCAAAATCGGGGCGGGCACTATTGTTCCAGATACCGATAAAAGTTGTAATCGAGATCAACATACTCGCTTGATAGAATTGTATCAAAAATAAATCGAATAATATGTTACAGATACCCTAAATGTACTACATATATATATATAGGTGTAACGTATATGTATATCTTGAACTTTTTTATCCTTTTTTAATTATTTTTCTGGATTGTGGAGTCCGAAATATTACGGGCACTATCCCAAGTTGCGTGATGTTTCGAAATTGGAACAAGAATCAGCCAGGGAATTAAGGCTTATCGGGGTGTTATCGACGCCAAGTCGTGTATCAGCCTACGATGCCATCAGATATCCTTCAATGAAATATAAATATGTAGGCATGCCCGCGTATTTTATTCTCTTTGAAGTGGAAAAAGAGTAGCACGTCTTTCATACTGTTCACGCAGCAGAGCTCCAAAACCTGGTATGATTGCTTCGAAAAAGACAACAAAGAAACAGAAAAAAACCGTTTATGTTCGGAAAGAAAAAAGAATAACTACAACAGGCGCTTATGAAAGCTATACAGTGACAAAGGTGGTTGTACATAAACATGAAACAATAGAGGTACGTATCGAATCTGAGAAAAAAGGGAAGAGAAAAAGTTCAAGGCGCGGTAAGTCCTTAAGATAAGGACTGATAAGGTTATATACGTTGATTAGGAAGCGTTGTGTTGGTTTGATGAAAGAGCATAGTTAGTTAGACAATGTCAGTGCTTCTCATGTTTTCATTCAGAGTTACAAGTGAAAGGTTCCCAAATCATGGTTTGACCTTGATGATATGTTAAGGGAACAATTGGCGGTTGACGGTAATCACCTACAACTACCACAAGGTTGAGCGAACTACTAAATGTACAGCACATGTTGTGAAATAAGCTAGTGGTGAAGCGATTTGCAAATGGTGTTTCGTCAATAATTATCACTTTTGAGTTTTTCACCAACAACGGTGGAGTATTTGTTGTCAATGTGTCTTCAAACGTTTCAACAAAAAGTGGTTGTCCAAAATGAGAGTGTAACGTACGACTATTTCCGGTAATGTTTTCAAAACCAATCCCTGATCGGTGATTATACTCATCAATTATCCACTATTGATGTGCGTGAAACAAGATGGATTGTTTTTGAAAACTTTATACTGTTGTAATTTACTCTTACGTTTCAAACTACCGCTTGAGTCCAAGGCAGTTTCAAAGGTCTGTGCATAAACTATAAATATGTCATAAAAACATCAGTCATTATCTATTTTTTATTCATATATTAAGTATATTATTTTAATAAATTAAACGATTATTTCTCTGGACTACCAGCATCCTTTGATTTTCTCAATTTCTCACGTTCAAACTTCTCAACGGCACGTTCTCTTAATTTGGCTCCAAATACAATTAACAGTAAACCACCAAGACAACCACACCATAAAACAAATGCACTAATAGTACTTGTCCAACCGATTCCAATATTATTAATTTGAATTAAACAAGTAGCTGAAGAAATCGCACCTCCTCCAATATAACGTGCGACATAATTTGATGCGATTGCATCACCTTTTAAATGAGGTAAACAATCAACACAATATGCATTAACTGCAGTGAAAGTAACCGTTTGACCAAGAGCACAAACAAACATTGCAATTATAGGTAATGCCATTCCACCTTTTCTTTTCTCCAAAGACCAACCATAAATAAGCATTGAAATTGGTTGTAATAAACCATGACATATTACTGTTGCTCTTAATCTATCTTCAGGTACTCTAATACCATTTCTTTTATCTATCCATTTTTTAGTCATATAATCAGCATAATATCCACCAAAGAAAGCACCTGTCATATATCCCATACCGGGAGCCAAATAGAATAGAGAACCTAATAATGGAGTTGATAAGTTGAATCTTGGATTAATAACATGTCTAATTGGAGTCAATAATCCATACATATTATAAGTTAAAGACATACTAATCATTGCAGCAAATATCATATTAATATATTTGAAAGCAGTAATGACTCTAAATGGATTGAATTTAACAAAAACAAATTTCTTACCTGTTCTTTTTTTTAATTCTGTAGCAATAACAATTCTACTTGTTTCTTTTAAACATATTAAAATCAAACCACAATCAAAAGCAGCTAATCCTGTAATTACCCAAAATATAACTCTCCATGAAGTATATGTAACGATTATACCACCCATAACAGGACCAAAACAAGGTCCTAATTGAGTACCAATCAAGATCCAACCTAATGCCCTACCACGTTCTTTAGGTCTTTTAATATCACCAACAATATTACCACCAACACTAAAACAAGCAGTTCCAGAAAATGCACTCAATGCTCTGAAAATGAAAAACATTGGTAAATTAACAGAAACTGCTGTTAATATAGTACATATTACAAAACCTAAAGTTGATGAAAATAAAACTATTTTTTTACCATAAATTGGACCTAAAGGTGTTAACATCATTGGAGATATAGCCATAAATACATTAAATATAGCATTTGTAATATTGATCATTTGTGAGGTTGTATTTAAATCAGATGCAATTTCAGGTATAGCTGGTGTAAATGCAAGATTTGAAAGTGGTGATAAGAAATTTGTGAATCCAATAATGAAAACGAATAAATTTTTTTCCAATTCTGTAAATTTATCATAATATGGATCATCATCAGCTAGTGGTGGTAAAGTTGCTATTTTTGATAATTCTTTTGATACAGATTTGTTAAGTGATACTAGTTCCAAAGCATCTTCTTCCAATTCATTATTAACTGCTTGAATCTGATAATTATGTAAATCTGTAGCCACAGATTCTAAATCCAGGTGCTCCTCAGATACGGCTGATGATGATGATGATGATGATGATGATAATGATTCGCTTGCTACCATTATGTTCTTTTGTGCTTCTTGGGGGATCAGCTATGTTGTATGATGAGCATGGCCAACTAGAATAACTTTAAAAGTTCAAACGTTGTAGTTTTAAATGGAACAATCGTTGATTTGATCTAATCTTCAATGAGTCAGATTGCAAAAGCCCGAAAAGCAAAAAAAAAAAAAAAAATTAACGTGACCTATTCAGAAAAAAACCCTCAAGCTGTATCAAAGGACGAATGGATCTATTATTGCTATCTTATTTAGTGAGATTTGTCAGAAATAATCTCTTAGTAGAAGATCGGAGAATAGATATACTTAAGTTCAAGTCAATAAATCATATCTACAAAGTGTCCCGGTTCAATACGATGAAAACATAAAAGCCGTTGTGGATTTTCTTTCTTTCTTGGCAAACGAGAATTGTGGCTTTTATCTTGTTAATTACATAATCAATTATATAATCATTCCTGTATTACATAATATATATTGATTACATAATTGATTACATAAAGAGAACCGGGTAATGTTCCCAATTAAGAAATAGATCCATTCTCATCAAATAAACAGCCTGTCTTTGAAAAACATCACATCACTTTTCATACCATACAAGTCAATTCAATTAATATTATTTAAACTAACTAAGTGGAGTTGATTTATAAACTACTACATATTTCTTTTCAAATACTTTAAAAACATCTTTATCCTTTTTTTTTGTAATGGATTCTATATTACCTTATTTAGAAGCAAATATTGATTTCAAAGGACAAAAATTAGCAGAATTTAATTATCAATTAATATTAACAATTGGTTGCATTATTAGTATAATTATTGGATTTTTAAAACAAGATTTATCATATACTGTTTATACATTTGCTGCATCTATTATAATTAGTTTAATTGTTGTCTTACCTCCATATAAACAATATAGATCTAATCCTGTTAACTTCTTACCTAAAAAGAACACTTCCACGACAACAGAAACAACAATTGATATAGAATATTAATTAGGAAAAATGACTCAATCAGATGACTTATTCTTAGGATTTGATTTATCAACTCAACAATTGAAAATCATTTCAACATATTCAAATTTAAAACATCATTCAACTTATCGTGTTGATTTTGATTCAGAATTAGGTTTAAAATACGGTATTAAAAAAGGTGTTAAATCAATTGAATCAACAGGTGAAATATTCGCACCTGTTGAAATGTGGATTGATGCATTAGATATTTGTTTTACAAAGATGCAAAATGATGAATTCCCATTTAATAAAGTTAAAGCAATGTCAGGTTCATGTCAACAACATGGATCTGTTTATTGGTCTAATGAAGCACCTGAATTATTATCCAATTTAACTTTTGAAAAATCATTAAAAGATCAATTATGTCCTAATGCATTTACATTTCAAACATCACCTAATTGGCAAGATCATTCAACAGGTCCTGAATTGGAAGCTTTTGAAAAATCTGTTAATGGATGTCATAATTTATCAATTATTACAGGTAGTAGAGCACATTATAGATTTACAGGTACACAAATTAGAAAATTATCAACTAGAATTAATCCTGAATTATATCATAAAACATTTAAAATTTCATTAATTTCATCATTTTTATCATCTTTATTAAGTAATAAAATTACAAATATTGAAGAATCAGATGGATGTGGTATGAATTTATATGATATTCCAAATTCTAAATATAATGATGAATTATTATCAGTTGCAGCAGGTGTTCATCCAATAATTGATAATTGTAATGATTTACAAAAAACACAAGATGGAATTAATGAATTAAAAGAAAAATTAGGACCAATTGAACCTGTTGGATCTAAATCAATTGGTGTTATAGGTAAATATTTTGTTTCTAAATATGGTTTCAATTCAAATTGTCAAATTTATTCATTTACAGGTGATAATTTAGCCACTATTTTAGCATTACCTTTATCAAATAATGATATTTTGGTTTCGATGGGTACTTCAACAACAGTTTTATTAGTTACTGATCAATATAAACCATCTGAAAATTATCATGTTTTCAAACATCCAACTTTGAAAAATCATTATATGGGTATGTTATGTTATTGTAATGGTGCTTTGGCAAGAGAAAAAATTAGAGATAAATTAAATGAATCTTTAAATATAAGTACGAAAAATTCATGGGATGAATTCAATTCAATATTAGATAAATCAAAACCTTTAAATGGTAAGAATGAAATTGGTATTTATTTCCCAATTGGTGAAATTATACCAAATGCAAAACCATGTGAACGTCGTTTTAAATTTAATGAAAATGATAAAAAATTAATTGAATTGAAAAACCTTGATTCTTCAAATTGGTCAATTCAAGATGATGTTAATTCAATTATTGAATCACAGGCATTATCGTGTAGATTACGTGTTGGTCCAATGTTAGAATCATCATCATCATCATCATCAACTGAAGAAGAAAATAAATCATTGAATGAAAATGAATTGGAAATTTTAGATAGATTACATAAATATAGTGAATCAATTCAATCTGATGGTGCAATCCAATCAAATAAAGCATTAGTTTCAAAACCAAATAAAGTTTTTTATGTTGGTGGATCTTCAAATAATAGATCTATCTTGAATAAATATTGTTCTATATTAGGTGCTTTACAAGGTAATTTTAAGATTGATTTAGGTGATGCATGTGCATTAGGAGGATGTTATAAAAGTTTATGGAGTTATAAATGTGAAATTGAAGGTTTGAAAGATGATTATGGTGTTTGGTTAAGTAATAGTTTTGATTGGGATGGTGGTGTTGAAAAATTAAATGCTCCTGATTTATGGGATGAATATGTTGATGGTGTTGGATTACTGAGTATTGCTGAATTACAATTAGAAAAGTAGATTTTAATGGTATTTTAAAATTTGATTATCAAAAAAACTCCATATACAAAAAAAAAAAAAAACCTATTTAAAAAAAAGAAAAAAACATACGAACGTAAAGTAAAGTAAATGAATAGAGTAAGATTTATAACAAGTAATTATGATTAATTAAACACGAGCTTCAGTTGAAGTTGATTCAGCTTTTGCATCAACACCTAAAGTTGGTTGTTTATTAGCTCTTTTACTTTTATAATCTTTAATAGCAGATTTAATTGCATCTTCAGCTAACATAGAACAATGTAATTTAACAGGAGGTAAAGATAATTCTTTAGCAATCATTGTATTTTTAATATTAGCAGCTTCATCTAAAGTCATACCTTTAACTAATTCAGTTGCAAAACTAGAAGATGCAATAGCAGAACCACATCCAAATGTTTTGAATTTAACATCTTCAATAATACCTGTTTCTTCATTAACTTTAATTTGTAATCTCATAACATCACCACATGCAGGTGCTCCAACTAAACCGGTACCGACATTAGATAATGATTTATCCATAGTTCCAACATTTCTTGGATTTGAATAATGATCAATAACTTTTGGATGATAGAATCTTTTAAAAGATTGTTGAGTAAGGGCGATAGATGGACTTATAGATGAATGAGATGTACTGTTTGTAACAGCTCTTCTGGCTAGTTGAGAAGTTGATCTGAGTAGTTGTCTTGAGAACATTATCGTGTATAAGCTTATATGATATGATAATAATAAGTATATATAAGTATATCAATATATGAATAGTACCAGTATATAGTAATAAATAACTAGTTGATTAGTCAATTCCGATGTGGCGAATATTTGCTGTTTTTTTATCCCTCATAATAGTGTGGTGGTGTAAGGATGTATATTGTATTGTATTACACAATTGATTACATAATCTTCCCCACACACACTGCACAGCTTCAGCTTCAGCTAGCTGCCTTGTAGGCTATTTATTGTTTCACCGGGCGCACAGTGAGAGTGAGGGGAGGGGAGTGAGAGGAGGGGCAGTATTACCTGATTTGAATTTGATTGTATTTCAATTAGACGTGATGTCATATAATGAGTATTCAATATATATACATATATATATATAAGTGTATTCCACTTCTCTACTCCTTCTCATCCTGTCTCTCTTCTCTTCTTGTATCATCTCCCCCAATAACACATCCTCAGTCACACACACACACACACACACACAGTCCCGCGACTCCACCACGCAACACACAGTCTCACAGTCTCACAGTCTCACACACACAAACTATTCACCCGACACAGTTGCCACTCACCACTTAATAATCACCGGGAAACCCACACCGCTAGTTAAACAAACTAAAATTAAATCAAATCAAAAATTGAACAAAGTAACTCTCACAAACGTCCACTTTGCTGAACAATAAAAACAATAAACGGCGGAATTTTATCTCTCAGCAGTTTCTTCACTTACTTAATTAGTTAGTCACTTAGATTGTCAAATACGTCTACAATACAATACAATACGAGATCTTGTGGTTGTGCTTCTTTGAACATTTTTTTTTTCAATTCCTCGTGAGATCTTAACTATAATATTCCATTTTTTAACGCTAGATTTTAATTGTAAAGTACATTAAACTAGCCTTTTTATATACGTTTATATATATATATAAATTACTCAAACAAAATGTCAGCCGATCAAAGACGTAAGTGTTATCAACATATTTATCATCACTTTGCAATTTTTCATTGAAAAAAAACAAAATACTAACATTCAACATTAATATAGCATTACCTTTCATTTATCAATTTGCAGCAGGTGCAATTGCTGGTGTCTCTGAGATTCTAGTGATGTATCCATTAGATGTTGTTAAGACTCGTATTCAATTACAAGTTGGTTCAGGTCCAACTGCTGAATATTCAGGTATTTTAGATTGTTTAAAAAAAATTATTAAAAATGAAGGTCCTGCACGTTTATATCGTGGTATTTCAGCTCCAATTTTAATGGAAGCTCCAAAAAGAGCTACAAAATTTGCAGCTAATGATGAATGGGGTAAAATTTATAAAAAAGCTTTTGGTATTACTGAAATGACTCAACCATTAGCTATTTTAACTGGTGCTACTGCAGGTGCTACTGAATCATTTGTTGTTGTTCCATTTGAATTAGTTAAAATTAGATTACAAGATAAAACTTCTAAATATAAAGGTATGGGTGATGTTGTTAAAGCAATTGTTAAACAAGAAGGTGTTTTAGCTTTATATAATGGTTTAGAAGCTACTTTATGGAGACATATCTCTTGGAATGCTGGTTATTTTGGTGTTATTTTCCAAATTAGAACTTTATTACCAAAAGCTACAAATAATACTGAAAAGACAATTAATGATTTAATTTCAGGTGCTATTGGTGGTACTGTTGGTACAATGATTAATACACCATTTGATGTTGTTAAATCAAGAATTCAAAATACTCCTGTTGTTGAAGGTGCTGTTCGTAAATATAATTGGACAATTCCTTCTTTAGGTATCATTTTGAAAGAAGAAGGTTTTTCTGCTTTATATAAAGGTTTCTTACCTAAAGTCTTAAGATTAGGCCCTGGTGGTGGTATCTTATTGGTTGTTTTCACAAACTGTATGGATTTCTTTAGAGGTTACTATTATAAATAAGTATATTAAGTTAGATATATAAATATATATTCCAACCCAAATAATATGTGATAAGTAACATGGAAGTCCGTTTGTATACTTAGTGCGTAACTACAATCCGACACCTTCAATTAACATAACACTTCTAAGCATATATGACAAGGTTAAAATGCTCATAAAGGTAATCAAGATATAATTCACTACACACCAATACACTATATATCACTTCAATGTAATTAATATACACTAAAGACGGAGTATACTTACATATAAACACAGTGTTGTGTATATATACATCAGCGGAAGACTTACTAATTAGGCAATCTATCCGTATCTGCGCACCTGTTGTTTGTACCCCAGAATTTGTGTTGTGTAACCTGATGTTGTTGAAACTTTCCACTTTCCATATATGTATAAATAGTTGGCAATTAGTTGGCTGATTGTTTTATTTTCATGCTTTTTTACTCTACTCTCTAGCCTTATACTATATCAATAATTAATAATACTAATCCCACAATGTCTGATAATCCATCTATCGTTCTACAAAAAATAGGTACTATCACTTTGGAAGATAGACCAGTTCCTGAAATTAGTGATCCATATTACGTTAAAATTGCAATTAAAAAGACAGGTTTATGTGGATCTGATGTTCATTATTATGAACATGGTAATTGTGGTTCATTTGTAGTTACATCTCCAATGGTTTTAGGTCATGAATCATCAGGTATAATTGTTGAAGTTGGTTCAAAAGTTACATCTTTGAAAGTTGGTGATAAAGTTGCTTGTGAACCAGGTATCCCATCTAGACATTCATATGAATATAAATCTGGTAATTATAATTTATGTCCTGAAATGGCATTTGCTGCAACTCCTCCATATGATGGTACTTTATGTAGATATTATTTATTACCTGAAGATTTTTGTGTTAAATTACCAGATCATGTCTCATTGGAAGAAGGTGCTTTAATTGAACCATTATCTGTTGGTACTCATGCTACTAGATTAGCTCATGTTACAATTGGTGATTCCCTTGTTGTTTTCGGTGCTGGTCCTGTTGGTTTATTATGTGCTGCTGCAGGTAAAGCTTTTGGAGCTTCGAAAGTTTGTATCATTGATATAATTGATGAAAAATTGAAATTTGCAATTGATAATGGTTATGCTACGCATACTTTTAATTCAAAGGGTAAATCATTTGAAGAAATTCAAAATTATATCCTTAAAGAATGGGATGGTAAAAAACCAACCGTTTCAATGGATGCAACAGGTAATCAATATTGTATTGCTAATGCTATTCAATTATTAGCTAAAAAGGGTAGATATGTTCAAGTTGGTATGGGTGCTCCAACTTTAAATGGTTTCCCAATGGCTTATTTAGCTGAAAATGAATTAACTGTTAAAGGTGTCTTTAGATATTCTGTTGATGATTATAAAATCGCTGTTGAAATGGTGGCTTCTGGTAAAATCATTGTTAAACCTTTAATTACTCATAGATTCAAATTCGAAGATGCTGTTAAAGCTTATGAATTCTCAAAGGAAGGTAAAGCTATCAAGATTATGATTGATGGTCCTGAATGATTCAATTAGTATATAATTACAAAATGATAACATTATAGATAAATAATTTAATATGTAATTACTTAGGTATGGTTAATTATATAATTCTTTTTTTAATTTCCACTTTGCTAGCTGAGTGCAAATGTAGTGAGTGATTTCTATTTCGGTTGTAAGATATTTACTTACAACTACAATCCTCTACAAAAATTGTTTAAGAATACAAACAGTGGAGTATTTGAGTGTTGAGAAGAGAAAAGTTTCCAATATGAATTGATTCTTGGTAACACATTATGCAGAATCAAACGATTGAATGCATGCATAGATCCAATATATGAACGTCAAATACTATGTTCCACTATTTGTAGTCTTGAATGATTTTTGTATAACACTGTGTCAGAACTAAATATCTTACAACCGAAAGGTAGAAAATCATCAATGGAATTATTAAGTACATGATTGAGTGGGTCAATCCCACAATTATATATATATATATATACAAGTCTTGAAAAGAAAACTATTCGTTTTTCTTTGCTTCATCAACTTCTGCCTTTTTCTTCTCCTTTTCAGCTTCACTAGCCATAATACTTTCATAACTATTATCATGAGTAGCTTTAAAGAAAGTATAATGTAAGACAATATCATCAATGTTTCTCATAGATGGATCTTGAGCAAAATCAGGATCAATAAAGAAGAATAATGGCATATCAACTTCTTCACCAGCATTCAATCTTTGTTCTTCAAAACAAAAACATTGAATTTTGTTGAAATAAGGAGCAACATGATCTGGAGTCACTGAATATGTAGCCATACCAGTAATATCTTTATCTGATGTATTTTTAGCTTTATAAAAAGCTAATGCAGTTTCACCAGGAACTAAATGAACTTCACGTTGTTGAGGAACAAATTTCCATGGTAGTAATCTTGATGTTTCAGCAGTGAATGAAACTCTTATCTTTTTATCAGTTTCAACAGGTATTAATTTATCTGGTGTGATTTTTGATTGATCTGTCATTGGTGTACCTCCCCATCCAGTCTTTTGACAAATGGCACGATATAAAGGCACAGATGCAAATGCTAAACTTAAGAAAACTAATCCTAATGAAATTGAATAATATGTTGATGATGTTCTCTTTTTACCAAATTTTTGACGATTGAATTCATCTCGAAGTTCACGATATTCTACAGCTGTCAAACTAGACAAGATTCTTTTTTTTGCTTGTTGAACATTTTCTTTTTCTTGTTTTTTTTGGAAGTTCGTTGTTGAATTAGGTTCTTGATTATATTTTATTGTTGATGTGATGAACGAACGAGTTGAAACGTATGTGATTGCTCCTGTTCTCGGTCCCAGTGCGGTTCTTACTATTGAAATCATCGTTTCCCTCGATATCTAAAGTGGATGTATGGTTTGTTACATATATTTACTAATATTAGTGATACTGGAAAATTATCTTCAGTTCTTTTCAGCACGAGAAATCGTACCAAATATTACGTCATTGATTGCGTAAGCGAGTTTTCATTTCTTATACAATTTGAAGAGTGTTCAATCTTCCTTTCTTTTACACGAATTAAAGCTGATTGTTTTTATCAAGAGAAGTGTTTGCGTATTAGTGGCTCTTTGTTTACAGTTCTATAGTGTTTGATGTTACTCGAAAAAAAAAAGCAATTTTTATCAGTTATTCGTTGACTCTTGGTTATTAATTTCTGGCTCTGTGACAGTTCACCCCCTTTTTTAGCTGAATACTATAATATGAATCAATTCATGATGACTATAAAAATGCTTTATACATATTTGGTAGTTGAGTTCCATAGTTATACCTATATGACTTTTGTTTTTCAGGTTTTGGATTCTCATCACCTCTACTGCTCTGATTCTTCTTACCGAGCATCGTAGCATTCGAAGGTTGGGTCTGCGTGCTCTTGGTTTCAGACTCAGCTGAAGTGAAAGATGTATCATCTTTCATGAATAAGTTGGGACCTATACTGGATCTAAGACTTGATTGACGTGTTGTTGAATCATCACCTGATCCTTTAAGTGCAATGTCCCTTTTCAGCAAAATTACATTCATGAAAGCTAAAACTAATAGCGAAGCTAAAGCAATGACTCCCGTCAAGATGAATATCCCACTTGTTTCATACTCATTTATATTTGAGCTTCGAACAAGATTGTCAATAATGATACCAAAGTTGACCAAATATAAAACACTGATGATCATATTCAACCAATACTTGCTTTTGACAATGAGGTATTCATTCATAATGACTAAAAGAAATATAAACCAAACCAAGAAAGTTTGGAAACCGAAAAGCCAATCTTTGGTTTGATTTAATATAATTGACTGGATATAAAAAATAGGAACAAAAATCAAAACCATTAAAAATATATGTTTCTTGGAAAATACAACCTCTAACTTCAACCTCTTTGATAATTTTAATGGCTTATGAGCTTCAGGATACTTCATTCTCTTGTAAACTAAGAAAGAGTAGTTAAAAACAATAAAACTTCTTAAGATTGAAAATGTTAGACAAACTGCAGCTAATGCAGTAATGGTAGATTTGGAAGATGTGATATGATCTGTAGCATAATCTCCAAATAGCTTTCCGATAGGAATGACAGAGTAATATGATATACTTTTAGTTGACAAATCAAGTAGATTTAGTGGTAATTGAGTATTAATTACTCCTGATAATTGAATTGAGATTTCAATGATAGATAATAAGTTAAGGAAGTTCATAATGATGATACAAGTAGGATCTTTCGTAAAGTTAAGATTGCAGGTAATGAATCCTAGAGATGCTTCAAGATATAGAAAATTTGCAAATTGAGACACTGAACGTTGTGATAAACTAACTAAAATACTTTTATAGTATCCCAACAAACCACGTAAAGGGTTAAGCTTATCAAAGTTTGAGTTATGATCGTTGTGATAAAAGATTCCAAACATGACACAATTGAGTATGATGATGATTAAAGATACTATGTACGAGGTGAAAGATATGGTGTTCAACCTTCTCTTGAATTTCTGTTTCAGTAATAGCCGTCTTCCCAACTCTTGCTCAGAAGTTGTCATCTCAGAATATGCCCTTAAAATGTCAAACAAGTCTTCATTATTGTCTTCAATCTCGGTGGGATTCTTTTGGTTTAACTTTCCAGGGACCTGTTTTTTTATTACTGGGGTCTTGGAATGTTGCAAATTCTCAGTGTCGGGGGACGTTAACGGTTGCTTTTCTTCCATTGTTATATCCTCTTCTAGTACAACAGGACTTGTAGAAAATAATCGCTCTGTATCCTCATCATTAATTTTGATTGACGATGAGGACACAGAAGGATTGGAACCTGATTCCATTATATCAGTGGACTCAGAGAATGAAGATTTTTCATTTTCTGCATCGGTCAAATCAGAGGAGTTGAAACTGAAAACTCCAAAAGGGTCTTTGTCAACCTCTGTATCATCAGCTATTGAGATTTCAATTGTAGGTAGACTTGTAATTGAAGCACGATGTTGGGTGTTGTAATTGCTCAGATGAGACATAGCCTTGTCCACTTGTGGTTTAATGCTCTGAATCATATTGCTTTCCTCAGAATCACCATTCTCGATTTTCGTTACTTTTTGTTGTGAGTGAATATACTGTTCAGTTTCAAGTTCCAACACCTCCGCTTCAGATTTAGCTTCTTCGGAAAGTATATGAGGCGATGATGCCGGTGAGAGTTGATCATCTGGAGTGATAAGTGGTTTGGATTCAGACATGTACTTTGCTAACTATATAACTGATTTGGTTGAACAAAGCTAAAGAAAACGAATACAAGGCAAAAAAAAAGTTAGCCATGGTATGGGTTTATATTATTATACTCGAGATCAGTAAAGTGGAAAAAAGGGGTGAAGCTCGGCTGTTTGGGCTCGGCAGTGTTGGGCGCAGTCTGTGCGGCTGGGCACTACTATCCCGCTACTTGGGAACGGCTTTTAAGATTAATTACACTGCCCCCAGATGAGATCTACCTCTTCCCCCTTTTCACGGGGATACAATGACCACTTTTAATTCCTTTTAACGAGTATAAAGTACTTCATATACCCAGAGTTTCAATGTTTTAAATGGTGCATTTGGTTTTCACTCAAAGAATATATGTAAGATAACAATGTTATTTTTGAAATCAATAATCCTCTCTATTTTCCTCCATCTAGTGCGCATCCAAGCAAGAGACATCATCACCGATGATTTGGCTACTTTGAATGCTATCATAGCAGACAAAAGATTACATAGCTCTGAATATGAATCTCTATTCAGTGAAAATGATAGTATTGAAATAGTGACTCAATTTCAATCCGAACTTCAAGAAATGAGAAGATATTATGTGAGTAACGATGATTTAGTTTCACGATTTTATGATTTGGTGACGGATGCCCCAAAATTTTACGAGACTGGATTAAACTCAGGCCAACAGTCAAGAGTGAATGCTCTACTTCCAATTGTTTCCACAGTCTATCAGAATGGCGAAACAAAAGCTACGCAGACAACCAACACAAAAAGAGCAGCAGCAACTAAAATCATACAACTCAACCAGAAGTCTCCAAGAAGAGGTAGTACCACCTCCACAACAGAACCGTCAACAAGTGAAGCGGGTTTGCAAAGTTATTCATATAAAACTGTCACAAAAGGTGGTAAAACAAGAACAGAAAGGTTTCCGTTGAGGACCATCAATGCAAAATCTACAACCTTAGTTAATACTGGAACAGATGAGAAAACAACGACAACATCCCAAACTAAGAGAATCACTAGAAAAACTAGGGGTGGAAATACATCACAAGCTTCCAAAATTCAATCAAAACCACCTGCAGAAAATACTTCAACGAGCAGCAGCAGTAGTCAAGATACGGCGAGTAATACGAAAGGTATAAACATTGTCTCAACAGAGTCCGTATCATCAAAGAAATTTCCCGATACAACACATGTAGAGGTCCACACAGAGTCGAGTTCTTCAGAAGGTCACAAAAATGACCATAGTTTTACTGGACTCGAACATATTACCTCAACAAGCCCCTCATCCTCATCTTCAACTTTATCCCCCTCATCAACATCTTTGTCATCAGCTTCTTCATCATCGTTACCTTCATCATCTTCTCAAAACCCCTCCTCCACCTCTTCAATTCTACCCGCATCTTCAATCTCACAGCATACCCCAACCTCAACAAAGACTTTATCACAAGCATCCACTCTTTCATCTCAGACAACAAAGTTCAACAATGTTACCATAACATACCCTGTCACTTATCAAACATTAGACTATCAATTACCATTAGCATCAGCTTTGATATATGACTTTTACCAAAATATGGATAATTACACCTCATTTGTATCAAAAGAAAACAATACTGCATTTTCTTCTTCATATAGTTCAGTGATTGAAAGATATGCAACTGTGGACCCATTTGGATTAAATGATAACGATGGACAAATTATGGCTGTTTCATACTTACAAGAAATGTCGGATTTATGTTTTCAACTTCCTTGGCTTGACAGATTGGTTGATCTGGCTGGTTATTTGAATGGGGTCAAGTTGATCAACGACTATTATAAGCAGGTTACAGATACAAGTGAAACAACATCAGTCTCTACATCGAGTAACAGTTCTTCATTGGTCAAGACGATGGATGCTATTTACAGCCTCAATATGGATTGGGTCAATGAGTATTCCAGTGGTGATGGAAACGAATTTGTCACTCAGCATTACGAAAATGACAAGGTATTCACGAGCATGAGTAGCAAGTACCAACAGCACGTAAGTATGTAAATCAATGAATAATTAGTTATATAGATAAATGATAAATTTCATCTAATCAAATCAGTTATACGATTAACCCCGGCCGGTAAACTTAACGAGACAATAGAGATGCACAGCGAAAGGCTTGGCATGTGGCGCATTTCTTAGTAACGTGGCGCAGGATAAAGTGGCGCTGCTTGGCGCGCTGGAGATGGGAATGAGAAAACGGTGTAGCCAAAAGCTGAGAGTTCATAGAGTTAAGTGAGAATATAATGGTTGGCACATAGGCAAACTTTTATTGATACTTACTTGAACGGTCTTATATATTGCACCATCCACACTATGAGGAAAGCAGTTAATCAAATACTTCCGTTGAAGAGTTCTCGTATTCTTGCCACCTCCCTTTCGGCTCGATCGAAACTGGCTATTGACGAATTTTATATCACTTTAGATGACCCACATAAGACTTACAAACCCGGAGAAGAAGTTAGTGGGCAAATTATTCTCATCCTTAAAAAGAATCTAGTTAACATCATAGTCAATTTGTCACTTATTGGGGTTATCAAAGCAAACTCTACATCTCCATTAAGATCCGTGAAAAAACAGTATTTGTTTAATCATAAAATTGTCCTATACGGCGATTCTCAAAACAACGAAAATGCTCTCACCAAGGGCGAACACCGCTTCCCATTTATTGTTAAGCTACCAAAGAAGAACATATATACAAGTATTTCGTTTGAACGTGGACAAATCAAGTACAATTTGAAATGTGATTTGTTAGACAAGGCCTTGGATGATACTCCTGTATTAAGATGCGAAAAGTCTATAAGTATAATAAAGCCGATAAATCTGGCTTTACTACCGGAACCGCAGCCGAAACTTCTAAGCTTCAAGAATAATCGGAAGAATTTACAAAAAACAATATCTTCTACTTCATCCATAAATTCAATAGATTCACTGGAGACCAATAGCACCACCGATGATGATATCAAGATAAAATTGTTATTGAATTCAACTGGTTATCTTAGAGGTGAATCAATAAGTGTCAAATTGAACGTCAAACATTTCAAAAGAATATCCAATATGAATGGTATTATAGTGACGTTGATAAGAATATGTAGGTTGGATTTGGGAGAAGAGCATGAAATTCAATCCTATAGAAAGGACCTTTCGCAGTCAATTGTACCTTTGATAACAGATCCAAAGGGCCTAGCAAGTGAGGTGTCAACAGCGTTAAGAATCCCTGTTGATTGTTTTCCAACGATAGTATCATCTTTAGTTTCATTCCAATACTACATTGAGGTGCTAGTCAATTTATCGAATTCCAAAATTCAAATACACAATCCTAACAATGAAATTGTTGACGATGAAGTCATCCAATCCGAGACAATGAACTTTTTGTACAATGTTGACAGATTGAAGAAAATGAAAAACGTTTTAACTATAACATCGGAAATAGTGCTGGGAACTGAAAGAAAACCGATCTCAACGTTAAAGAAACGTATAAAATCCAAAAATTCATCGCCTGTACCAGTATCTTCACCACACACTCCATCTACATCGTCCGAATCTCCGGTTGATACTAATTCATCCGCTCTTACTTCACCAATGATTGTGCCTAGTGTTCTACCTATACCTGCAACAAACAACATGAGGTATGCTTCGTCAATTAGTGGCCTGCCACAAGTGGATGAAAAACAATTATTGAAACTTCGTGAGGATGCTTTACTACCTAGTGAACCTCCGATTGTCAATTACGAGAACCGAGCAGGTGGAAATTTGCCGGACTATCAACAAGTTACAGAAGCTCAACAAGACTTACCAATGACATTTCATCCTTCCCCACTCACCGATATAAATATGACAAGCCCGACTACTCCTTTGGATGGAAACTTCCCCACTGGGTTGAATGATATGGATCATGCTCTAGTCAAGAATGGACAACGAAGATCCGAAGTTGATTCAGATGTAGTTCAAAGATCTAATTCTTTACGTCATTTACATTTATCGGGCCATCAGTCTAATATTGAAGGTGCACAACAAATCCAGCGTGTTGGTATTATGGCAGAAGAAGGTAGCAGCACGAGAATGTCCACTAGTTGTAGTGCTGGTGCCGAAAATTCCAGGTCGTTCAATGATTTCTTGAACAACGATGATGAATTAGAATATGTCAGTACACCGGCTTACTCTGAGATGGCGGTTGGTAATAGCAATGTAAGAAATAAAAACATTGACAGTTTCAGTGTCGACCACGGTAATATGAATGGTGACGGAGATAACAATGAAACAGGAAACGATGAAAATAATAACGATAAAAAACATAAACTATTGAAGATTAAGAAACTTCCAACTGATTGTGCCACCAACGATCGCGAACAAGATGGGGGCATAAATGTTGGTAGTTTTGAAAGCGCAAAGACTATCACTGGTGGACTCTAGTTGAGGGAAACGACATTGTGGTAAAAAAATTGTAAAGATACGATGCACTACATGTGGGCGTTATAAGACACTACTAATTATAGGATAAATATGGGAAATCTATAAAAAGGTATTATACCAATGAAGATCTTTAGGTACCAACCATGATGTAGTAGAAATATAATGTTGCGAAAATCAATAATGATGTAACAGCTCGTGATAAGTATAAACAAGATGAAACCACATAGTTTTGTGGTAATTTGCTATCTGTTTACTTTCCTCCAGATGCAGATTACTTCACTACTGTAGATGAAACAGCAAGCAAAAGTAAATTTGAGTCTAAGATCTGAGGATGATGAAATTTACAGGGACGAAAAAGATACAAGTCGACTATCGTGAATGATATTAGTACCAGTACACGTTATCGCACTAGAAAGTTGATAACGTAACTGAAACGTTGCAACATCCTGATAAATAATAAAGCAGTTGACCAGCTTGCGATTAAGATACCCAGAAAAACCATACTCCAGATAATCACTTCAACTTCCAGAGTATTCCAAATGTGCAGAATGCAAATTACCTCACCAAATAAGACGTTGGGGAATGAATTTCCACGAATTACCAGAATTGACATCATATATATGCAGCCTGCTACTGTTCAATGTGTTACATTCCCCCCGGAGTCAATTCTGTGGAGAAAAGCTTAGCTGTTTAGCAGAGAGCAACTGAAATAAATCAACTTTTCGAGCCGCACTTCGACAGAAAAGGTACTCCTTTCTTTTGTCATGTATTGCTGGTAATTGTAGTATTCGATTGCTTTCTAGTGTTTCTTGCAGTGGGAAAAGCTAGCATGAAACATGGCGCAAGGAATAGCGGATATTAGCATTTATTTGGCTCTTCTTTATCATAGCGAATGTATAGGAGAAAAAAAGAAAGAAAGACTTAAGCTGTCTTTGATACTTAGCAAAACTGGAGTTGACTATGTGGGGAATCATTGATTGCTCTATGCTGTGTTTCAGGGCAATTGTTTATTACATGCTTTGAAGTTTGCTATATGTGTATATATATATTAAGCGGTTTGCCCTGATTTAATAACAATCCCAAGAATATGTTGATAAAGTAATAAAACTTTAGATTGTTAATCAAATTTAATTTCAGCATACATCAAAGAAAAAAATATCAAAAACATGGCTGAATTTAAAACAAAAAACACTCAAAGTTCTAAAACTGGTCATTTGACAGATCAACAACAACGTCAATCCCAACCAGGAATTCTATCTGGAACTGAAAAATCAACAGAGTCAATTCCAAGATACACTGGTTCGGCAGTTCCATCCAACACTGATGATTACCATCAATCTGGCACCACTTCAAAGCAATATACCACTTCTCGTAACGATGAGTATGACACTTCTCCTACCTTAAGACCATCTGAAGAAGGTAAATTTGACAATGAAGCATCTGGTGATCAGCAAGGTGGCTCCTCTTTGAAAGGGAAGCTCATGAATGCAATTGGTCTCGGTGGTGAATCATCTCCTGTCAAACAACATAGAAAATCATCTAGTTACGATGGGGAATACTTGCCATCCAAGGATGCCAGCAAAAATACTGCCACCACTTCTGAATTAGCAAGTCACTTGAACAAATCTAGTCAAGGTACAACCGCTCCAGGTACTTTGCCAGAAAACAATAATCAGAATATCAAGTACTCTTCAATGGTTGATCCTGTTTTGGAAGAAGGGGATGTTGAAAAGTCTACTAAAAACATCAAACAATTGAGACGTGGAAGCGGTACTTACAATCAACAAAATGAGTCACCTTTAGATGATTCAAATAGACATACAGGTTCTGGTTCACACTCAGCTGAGCAAGGTACTAAAAAGCACTTATCCTCTGCAAACCAACAGTCAGATCAACATCATTCCAATCAACATTCTGAGTATGGTACAGGTGCTGGTACAGGTGCTGGTGCAGGTGTTGGTGCAGGTGTTGGTGCAGGTGCAGGTGCAGGTACAGGCGCTGGTAGAGGCTATTCATCATCCCATAAGGAAGAGACACCATTGTTCAAATCTCAAGAAGGAAACTATACAAGTGGTATTGGATCTGAACGTGCTCAACCATCAGCTAATTACTCTTCTGGTGTTGGTGAAGAAACTGGCAACCAGTCAGGTCAGTATTCATCAGGTGTTGGTTCTCAAACTGATAGAAACACAGGAGGCTATACTGCTGGTGTTGGATCTGGCCATTATTCACATGATCATCAAACATCTACTTCATCATCAGGTGCAAAAGGTGCTGCTGGTGGAGGAATTGTTGGTGCTATAGCTGGTATGCTGGGTGGTAAGAAGAATTCTTCAACTAATGAGGATGAGTATTATCAAAGTGGAGATCAAGCTTCTGGTTCTGCAGGTAACGATCAGTTTGGTAAGAATCAAGGCTCGTATGCTGGTACTACTGACTTATCATCTCAAACTGCTCCATCATCATCAACTTATAACCAATCTGGCAAGTTCAACCAAAATCAAGGTTATCAAACAGGCCAAGGTTTAGAAAAGGGTGCATCAACTCAACACGATCATCATTCTACTTCTACAGGTGCTGCTGCGGGTGCTGGAACAGCCTACTTGGCATCTAAAAATGCCGACAAGAACACAAAACAACAATCAACAACATCACAGGGAAGATCTGAAAAGTATCCAACATCTTCAACTCATGGTAAGTCTTTATTTTATATTAACAAGAACCAAAACAGTGACAAAAGAGGGGAATTTTCAGATGAAACCAGTATTTACTCTGATCAATCGGTGGCTCATAAGAATTTAGCATATGATATACCTCAGACTGAAACTTATCTTGATGATGATATCGCCAATGCCAACTTCAATCGCACCACATCAGGTATGAACCCTTATTTGTCACATCACAATTTTCTCACAACTCACCCTACTAACACTTTTACTACTATAGATAACGTTGACCGTATTGCTGTTCATGATAAGCAGCCAATTGATACCAAAACTCACAAGGAATATGACTACGAAAAGCTAGTTAAAAAGGATCTTAATGAACATTCTGGTCAATATTCCAACACTGAAGGCTTGAAGAATCAATCTGGTCACTCTACTGCTGCTGGTACTGGTGCTTTAGCCACAGGTGGTGCTGGTGCAGGATATTTGGGATCCAAGCATGATAAATCAACCACCCAGTCCCAAGGTGATAACTACACCAGTGGTATTGGATCTGAGCGTGCTCAACCATCAGCTAATTACTCTTCTGGTGTTGGTGAAGAAACTGGTCATCAATCAGGTCAGTACACATCAGGTGTTGGTTCTCAAACTGATAGAAACACCGGAGGTTACACTGCTGGTGTTGGATCTGGCGATTATTCAGCTGGTCATCAAACATCTACGTCATCATCAGGTGCCAAAGATGCTGCTGGTGGAGGAATCATTGGTGCTGTTGTTGGAGCTATCACTGGTAAGAAGAGAACATCATCAGCAGGTGAAGCTGGTTCACCTACTACTTCTACTGGTGCCCAGAAGTCTGGTTACGAAACCAATGATCCATCAAGTGGTAATTACACATCGACATCCAAGACTACTGAAGGTTCTAACTTCGATGGTGCATATGCTGTTCCAGGTGGTATGAATTATCCTAACATTGATCAGAGTAACTTGTCTACTCGCGGAGATGATACTACTACTAGAACTTCGCTTGATCCAGCATTACGTGGTAACACTAAATCATCAAATACTGGTGTGTCTGGTAAGCAAGGTTATGAAAAATCTTCGGATAAGTATCAGAATTTGGCTGGGCAATCAGGTCAATCAGGTCAATCTGGGTTGCACTCTAGCACTGAAGGTCATCATGGTCATTCTGGTGCTGCTGGTACTGGTGCTCCAGCTGCAGGTGGTGCTGGTGCAGGATATTTAGCATCAAAGCATGATAAGTCAACCTCCCAATCTCAAGGTGACAACTACACCAGTGGTATTGGATCTGAGCGTGCTCAACCATCAGCTAATTACTCTTCTGGTGTCGGTGAAGAAACTGGTAATCAATCAGGTCAGTACACATCAGGTGTTGGTTCTCAAACTGATAGAAACACCGGAGGTTATACTGCTGGTGTTGGATCTGGCGATTATCCAGCTGGTCATCAAACATCTACTTCATCATCAGGTGCCAAAGATGCTGCCGGTGGAGGAATCATTGGGGCTGTTGTTGGTGCTATCACTGGTAAGAAGAACTCTTCTTCTAATGATGATGAGTACTATCAGAGTGGTGATCAATCATCTGGTGTGAACAAGTCTACAAGTTACGATCAGTTTGCTCAGAGTCAAGGAGGCAATTTTGCTGGAACCGATTCATCAGCCTACAATAAGTCTGGCAATCATGGCGATTACAACCAAGGTTACCAAGGTTTAGAGAAAGATGCATCAACTCAACATGGTAAGCATTCCACTGGTACAGGTGCTGTTGGTGGTGCCGCTCTTGGATCTGGTGTTGGCTATGCTGCTGGCTCTGGATCTGGTTCCTCTCATCCTTCATCATCCACTTATAAAGATCCTGGTAATCAGGGTTACAACTCTGGTAATGTGGGTCACCAACAATCACAGCAAGGTTATTACAAAGGTCAACAACAAGGCCAAGATTTTGGTAGAGGTGAGTCAACTCAACATGGTAAGCACTCAACTTCAGGTGCTGTTGGTGGTGCTGCTATTGGATCTGGTGTTGGTTATGCTACTGGTTCTGGTTCTAATACTAGCGGCCACCATTCATCATCCACTAATCACCAGTCTGGTAAATTAGGTGATCAAGAGCAATATTTAGGTACTGCTATTGATCCATCATCTTCAAGTTACAATCAGTCTGGTAATAAAAGTGGTGAATACGAAAAGTTTGGAAGCCAAGGCCAACAACAAGGTTATTCCTCAGGCCAAGGTTTAGGTAAGGAATCATCAACTCAACACGGTAAGCACTCAACCACAACTGGAGCTGTTGGTGGTGCTGCTGTTGGATCTGGTGTCGGTTATGCAGCTGGTACTGGTTCAGGTAGTGGTTCCCATCCTTCATCCTCCACTCAGAACCAGTCTGGTAAGTTAGGAGGTCAAGATCAATACTTAGGTACTGCGAAGGATCCATCAATGTTAGCTGCTCCTACATCTGCTCATAACCAGTCTAGTCAACCAAGTGGCAATTACAACCAAAGTCAAGGTTATCAATCAGGCCAAGGATTAGACAAAAGTTCATCAACTCAGCATGGTAAGCATTCCACTGCTACAGGTGCTGTTGGAGGTGCCGCTGTTGGTGCTGGTGCAGGTTATGCTGCCGGCAATACTTCTTCAGGAAAGACACCAAAGTCAAATGATTCAAAGAATGTTGCTTCTACAGCTGACTCCAAGTCATCTCCAAAGTCATCGAGTGGTAAAAAGTTTGGCATCATTCCAACGAAGAAGAAGAGTAATGATGCATCAGAAGTTCAACGTGGAACTGTGTACAAAGATGTTCATAATGAAAATTTGTATGCTAGAGATAACGTTCCACATCACAAAGTTGCCAAAGATGCTAATGCTGAAGGTTTAACACAGACTGATGATAACAGCAAGTTGTTCTATGATCCACCTGACCAAGGTAGTAATATCCAAGGTGCAAGAGGTACTCATGGTCAAACTTATTCTGGTAGTGGTACTCAAAGAGGTACAGCAGATCCTGCTAACTATTCCAACATTCCTGGTACTAAAACACTAGGTCAGAAAGGTTCTACAGTTGACCCATCTGCTCAATCTTATGGTACAGGATCTCATCAACAAACAACTAACCTAGGTCAAGTTGATGATAAGTATGCAAACCAATCTCAATCTCAATACCAAGGTGCTGATCAATCAACTCATCAAGGTTTGGGTAAGGGAACAGGTGCTGCCATTGGAGCTGGTGCAGGTCTTGGTGCAGGTTCTTTAGCTGGTAATAGATCAGGTACTAGTGGTCAGCAATATGATTCATCAACTTCAAATCAATATGCTGGAGGGGCTGATCAATCAGGATTCTATCATGGTGGTAATGAAGGACAAACTAGATCTTCTCAAAAACCAACCACTTCCACAAGTCAAGGGTATACTAGTCAAAAGCCAACCACTTCTACTAGTCAAAGATATGCTGGTGATAAATATTCTAGTGGATCTTCTACTCAAAGAGACGCTAATCAGGCATATGTTGGTAAAGCTCCTGGTGGTGTTACACATGAGCAGACCCCTGCTTCTCGTTATGCCAACAAAGATAGTAGACATGATGATCAAGTGCTAGAAGGTGGTTTTAGTGATCCTGAAGCTTACCATCAAGGCAAGTCCGGTAATGTTTCTGGTAGTGGTGTTGGTACCGCAACCGGTGCTGGTGTTGGTGCTGGAACTGGTGCTGGTGTTGGTGCTGGAACTGGTGCTGGAGTTGGATCCAGTACTGGAACTGGTGTTGGTGCTGACAATCCTTACTTATCAAAAGATGATAATGATCTTGCCAAGAAGGCTGCCAGTGCTGCTGGTAATCCAAATTTCAACTCTGGTACTGCATCAGGTACTAAAGAGGCTAGATATGGTGAAACATCAGAGACCCGTATCTTGGATAATGATGAGTTCGAAGGTGCTGAAGGTAAAGGTAAAGAAAGTTTAGGACACAAGATTAAGAAGGTTTTCAAGAGTGGATCCTAATTTTATTTAGCTTAGTGTTTTGTGTTTTTTATTTTTACAATGGAATTTGAATTTTATTCTAACTAGTTTCGATGTTTTGTTATGTTATGTTTTGTTATCGAGACTAGATTACTTTCCTTTATTTTATGAAATATTTGTATTTACTTTTGAATTTATAACTACTTACTTGTCTTATATTAAGTGATGTAAACGATAGTAAATAATCAGTTAGTTAGTTAGTCGTGTGACTTAATACAGATTGACATCTTTGCACCAAATTTGAAAAATCCACATTTGACATACGTTACGCTACGTGACGCTAAAGTATATAGTATAAAGCATACCGCCATTTATTTGAAGATAACGTGTATAAACTGTACAAGCAAGTAAGAATAAAACAGGTATAATTATTAACAATGAGTTTCAAATTCCCAAATTTATCATCATTACAAAACACTTTACAACAAACAACTCAACAATTGACATCTTCAATTCAAGATAATTTATCACATTTAGAAAAGGAAGTGTCATCTTTGAATTCTAATTTATCACCAATTTTGAAAAGAACAACTCGTTCATTACAAGAGAAATTTGGATCAATTGATGATATTAGTGAATTACCACAAGAATATAAAGATTTAGAGAAAAAAACAGATAATTTGAAAGTTTTTTATAAAAAAGTTTTAACTATCACATCACAATATGAGATTGAAAGTTATGATTATCCACCTAACTTGAGAGAATCATTGAATGATTATGGTAAGTTATTCAATGAGAAATTATCAGGCTTATCCCAAGCTACAACAACTTCAGAAGCCGAAGCTGTCTTGATGGCCACTTCAAAAGATCAAACCCCAAAGACTTTCAATCATCAGTTATCTAAAGCTTTCAAGAATTCAAGAGAATTATTAGTTTCTGAAACTGAAGAAGGTGAACTTGTTGAAAGTTCTTTAACTACTGCTTTATTGAAAGTTAGTGAATATTATTATAAAGTTGGTGATGAAAGATTAGAACAAGATAAATTGATCATCTCTGAATTTAACAATAAAGTTAGAAATATTCTATCTCATGATTTCGATAAAGCTTCAAAATTAAGAAAACAAGTTGAAATCTCAAGATTGAGTTTTGATACCGTTAGATCAGACATCAAATTTTATCAAAAAGGTGATGAAAATGTTGAAGTTCCTGATGCCTTATCTAAGAAATTAGAATTAGCTGAAGATGAATTAGTTTCTGCAACCGAATTAGCTGTTGAAAGTATGAAACGTTTAATTAAACCTGTTGAATCATTAGCACTTGTTAAAATCTTAGTTAAGATTCAATTGAACTATCATAAGAACGTTGCAGGTGAATTATCCACTTTAGTCGATGAATTGGAAAGTATTCCTGCTGACGTTGAATAAATTATATTCCCAAACCTTTGTGTGATTCCTAATGTTTTGGTTTTTTACCATTTTTTGTTTTTTTTGTTTATCATTTTCAACCATTATATATCTCTATATATAAATTGTTAGACACTATAGTTTAGTACTACAAGTGTGTTTTTTTTTCACTATTTATTTCTCTCATGGCTCCCCCTATTAGCATTTAACTATCCTTTTGATATGGTTACTTTTGCTTTTGGAAGTTTCATTTTTTTTTTTTATCTTTTTGAGTATCTTCTCCTGGTGTTATAAATTGATAATAATATTTGATTCAAATTACTAAATATCGAGTGATTAAAATTAAAGAAACCTTTTTGGTCATTATTAAAAAACTTATTAAAGTAATTGAAAGAAAAATACAAACTATACAAACCGAAAACCCTAAATAAAACATAAACAGAAACAGAAACAGAAACAGAAACAGAAACGACTGATCAATGCAAAGAACCACACATGGAACTATTTTTATTAATTTCTAAAACAATAGAGAGTCTATTAAAGAAAACTTCACCAAAAGCAATACCTAAACAAGCAGCAAAGAAATAAGGTAAAACAAAACTCATAGTAGCAAGCATTAAAGCATAACCAAACATAGCAGCAACAAATGCAATAACTAATCTAACAGCATCTTTACCTAATTCTGATAAACCAGGGAACATTGTCTTTTTTAGAACAATTGCAACATTTGAATTACCAAAAGTCGATGATGATTTACTACCACCTTCCTTCTCATCAGATTCACTTGGACCACAAGCACAATTATCAATTTCTTGAATTAGTACTGAATTCGTATAATTATGGAAAACTTTTTGTTCTAAATATGCAGATAAAAAGAATAAACCTCTTAATGCAAATGCTAAGAAAAATATGAATACAAATATACCAAATGCACCAGCTGCAGATGATGCTGTTAATTGTTTGAATAAAACTGGATAGTTATCGTAGTTTTTAGTAAGGTAGTAGTTCATGGACATGTCTGACATATCTGACATATCCATAGATGATGAAGTTGAAGTTGAACTCGATGACATAGCAGTTGATGTAGCCATATCCATCATTGAAGATGAAGTTGTTGTTGTGCCCATATCCATATCCATAGCCATTTTGAGTGATGATTGTTATTTAACAGAAATGAATGATGATTTAAATAACAAGTTTCAAAAATACATCTATCTATATTAAAATAGCGACAAACATGAGTACTTATATATATATAATTATACCAACTTCTGTTACAATCGATAATACCGTTCCCTGTCCCGTTCTGTTGATTGTTCATTGATTGAATTTTCAGTTAATTTGCTCATATTTTGATGAGCCGCATTTAATTGCTTTATTTGGTGATTTTCGATGTTTTTTTTCGGTTATTTGAATTATAATGTTATATAACATGTTCATGGATAGTTGGATGTGCTATCCGGTGTGTATTAGTATTAATAGAGGTTTGATCTGGAGTATCATGGTGTAATTGAGCAATATTAAGATTGTCTTGTCGAGCACATTTATCAAGTGATTGGCTGAACAACTACAAATATACTCACACTTAATTTGTTACTATTTTGCTCAATATCAAAATTGAAGCTTCGAATACGTATGTATGTATATCTTTTCACTCGTTGATTGGCTATACATTCTAATATATATATATATATATAATCTTCTCATTTGTAACTTGGTGGTCGACTAGCTTTGTTTCTACTCAACCTCACATGCAACCAATCAATAGCTTCTTTAACTCCTTCTCCTGTAATGGCACTTATTGGTAAGACTCTTGAATCTCTAGCACTTAAACTTTCTGCTATTGGATTGAAAATTTCTTTAATATCAACCAGTTCTAATGGTCCTGTACCATCTTCACTTAATTCTACATCCATCTTATTAGCTAGCATTAAGATAGGTAATCCTTCTAAAACATCTTCATTTTCAGTTACTATTGAACTTAAAACTGATGAACATTCAAGTAATCTTTCTTTATCACATGAATCAATTATAAATATTATAGCATGACATGTAGTATAATATTCTGACCAAAATTCACGTAATGTATGTTGTCCACCAACATCCCAAAATTTTAATAAAGTTGGCTTACCTGTACTTGCTGAAGATGCCGGTATTTGAATAGTACCAACATTTTGACCCATAGTGGGGAGTATTCTACTTGGAGGTAATTTTTTATATTTCGGTATATACATTGATTTTAATTGTTCAAGAAATGTGGTTTTACCAGCATTATCCAATCCAAGGATCAATACCGAGTATTCTATATTTGGATGCATGTTAGTATGACTGAGAACAAATAAAATAAAGAAAACGCTTTAGCTTAACATACCTTCCTTTTTGTTATATGAATCATATAATCCTTTTACTAAATGGAACATGATCAGAGGTACGCTTATTCTGATATTGTCTTTTGTGGCCTAATCTATATCAGCTCTTGTTATTGAATGTTTTATTAGTAGTCGTTTGCGGATTAGACCACAATGCGCTCCTTATCCTCTGTTGTAAACGTCACATACACTTTAAACATATACTAGTTGAATCACCCAAACCTCTTCAGGGCCCAAACTGTAACACACACAGAACAAACAATGTGAAAATGGCGTCGATCGACGTAACCCTTAAATTCAACGTCGATCGACGTAAAGATAAATCTGACGTCGATCGACTATTTACACATCTTTGCACCAAAACAGACCAAATTTTTCAGTGTGAAAACTAACAAGTTGATGGAGATGATATAATGGTGGTAGCTGGTGATACAAGACACAGTCAAATAGTTGGTCACTTTGCAACTTATATATATATATATATACATATCACACTTCATACACATAGAATAATGAGAGCTGCACTAATACATCTATCAAGATCATCATGGAAAGGTATGTGATTCTTTCTTGCAACAATCAACGACTTTTTTAAACTAATTCTTTACTAACATTAAAAATAAAATCATATCTTACAGGTCCACATGTTGTCCCATTACCAATAGCAGAAGCACGTAAGAATAATACACCAATTAGAACGAATGCTAGATCATGTACCATCTTACCTCAATTTGTTGGTTTACAATTCCAAGTTCATAATGGTAAAGATTATGTTCATTTAGAAATTACTGAAGATATGGTTGGTTCAAAATTAGGTGAATTTGCACACACTAGAAAAATGTTTAGTTATACTCAAACTAAGAATAAATAAGCGTTATTATTTGTTTTAATTTTTGAAAATTTGTACATAGTTAATATAAATAAATGAAAAAATGAAAATGAGTAACTTTTTTTGTTGTTTTATCTACCACGTCTAGTATTTCCCATCATTTTTTCTTCTCTTAAATGACCTGTTCTATCCATATTTGGCCATTTACCCCAACCATTCAATTTAACAATTGAACAAGTTGCATTATCATCTCCTCCAATACATTCAACAAATTGTATAACTTCTTTTGCAGCTTCACCAGGTGTACCTCTCAAAGCACCTTTATTATTAGTTGTACTTGTAACTAAATCAACAACTTCTTGATCACTTAAATAATTAGTAACACCATCTGATAATAATACTAAAAAACATTCATCACCACCAAAATCAATTATATTTTGTTGTTTTAAATATTTTAAATTTTTATTCTTATATTTACGCATTAATTTTGAATCACCAATTAATAATTCTGTAAATTCAGGTTCACCACTAACACCAATATTTTTAGCTGTTAAATCACCAAATGATCTTGTATTTGCAAAATTCAAAAATCTTTCTTCACCAAATGAATCAGTCATTAATAAACCTGATGAAAATCTAGTTAATCTTCTTGATTCAATTGGATTACTTGGATGATGATCATTTGTTAAACAATGTGCTAATCCTTGATTATCACATAATATAGCTCTAGTATCACCTAAATGAGCAATTAATAATCTACTTAAAGTATTATCTTGATAAAATAATCCATTTGGATCATTTTCTTGTTTTTCAATTGTATATATAAATGCAGAAGTACATGTTGAACCAGAATTAATTAAATGTGAATCTGAATCAGTTAATGAATTATTATAATAATCTTCATATCTTAAAAATTGTGAATCTGTATAAAGGAAACTCATAAATACTTTAAATCTGAAAAAATCAAATCCTTTAACCATGGAAAATAATTCTGAATTTGATTCTTGTAATTCCCATAATTTTTTATTATTAATATCAATATTTGTATTTGTAGGTATATTTAATATCTGTATGAAATGATTTAATTGTCTTTTAATCCAACGTCTCCAATATCCACCTATTTTAATTTGATAAAATTTAAATAAATCATTAATACTTTGTTGTGTAATTTTAAACTTTTCAATATTTTCAAGTAAATGATCAGAACAATAACTTGAACATTCATCACCACCATGACCATCAAATACACTAAAATTGAAAACTTTAGTATATTTGAAATCATTAGTATATTTAGGCTCTGTAATATCATTTATTCTTGAATCTAATTCTTTATTATTGGTATCTTTATCATTATCATCACTTGCGGGGACATCTAACTGTGTGAAATCAATATCTAAAATACCAACTTGAACTCGATCTTCATTATATAATCGATTAACTCTAGATGAATAATATCCATAATTACTTGGAACTTTAGTCATATTAACATTGAATCGCAGATGTGAATCAGCATCATTTGTAGATACTATACTTAAATGTTGTGATAGTGATCTAGTTATAGCTAGCGGCTTTAAAGTATTATGATTGAATGGTACTATTCTACTTAAATATCGTGACATGTTGTTATATTGTGATTGGTAATCGTATACCGTAGCTGAACCAGCACCTTTCTAAACCCTGTGAATGTATAATGCAATGCAATTGACTGTCACACAGAGACCCTTCAATACTTAGTTGACTTCACTAAGTGTACTTACTACTCCAAAAAAAAAAATTGAGTGCGGTACCTTTTTCCTTCTGAGCGGTGCTTGTGTTTGCTTGACTTTGTTGTTGTTGTTAGTGTTGGTGTTACACTTGTTGTTATTGTTGGTTGATGGATTCAGACACACAGTTGAAGCTTGATACTTGGAGTATTCATCCATCAACTTGACTCCATACGACAACTACAACACTACTAAACAAGGGCATTTATTCATTCCCCGGTAGCTTCTACTCCGGGATCGCGACAGATCTCCGATATATAACATGTATGTACATTATAAGATAAGATAAGATCTAAGTAGAATCTATATATTAAACTGTAAACTATAGGACAAGTCTCTCATCTTCATCTTCATCTTCATCAATCAACATAATATCGTCATCGCGCAACAATCTATTATCAGTATCAAAACTATTAGTAGTTGTATTCAACGATATTCCCGAATCTGAACTTGTTCTAGATAAATTACTACCACCACCAGTTAAATCAATTGATGATGATCCACCTAAACTTAAATTATATGATCTTAAATTTTGATATCCATTATCAAGAATACTATCTCCCCCTCTTCTCTTGAATCTAAATCTTGATTTCAAACCTTTTAATATATTTGTAAAGTTGAAAAAAGATGATTTGATTACTGGTTGTTGTTGTTGTTGTTGGGAATCTAATGTTGAAGTTAAAGTGAATGGTCTAAATGGTTGATTTGCTATGTTTGTTTGATCTGTTGAAACAAGGTATCTTTGAATGATTTGTTTGGATTCATGAATTTTAGCTAATTCTCTATTATGTGCTTGATGACCACTAGCAGTAGTAACATTACCAACACCTGTTTCCAAATCATTAGTTGTTTCCAACGTATCCCTTTCATCTTCAAATTCAAGTTCATTAAAGATATAATCAAATAAGAAAATACCTTGTAACCAATTTCTCAATTTTCCAAAAATATTAAAATATGTTAATAAAATTGGAATTAATAATAATCTAGGTAATAAATCATTTAAAAAATTACCAATTGGAATTAATTCAATTGAATTACCTAAAAATGCTTGAAATTGTGAATTTTTAGTAAATGATGAATCTAATAACATTAAAAAATTATATGATAATGGTATTGTTAATCTACATGCATAACTAATGAAAAATATAGTTGAGACTGGATTTGAAGATTGATTTGATTCAATATGATAAATATTAAAAATTTTAACTTTCGAAAGACTAATCATTGCACATATTAACATATATGTTAAAAATATGAATGAAATTGTAAATATTTGTAAATAAATTTCATTAAACTTGAAAGTCATACCTTTAATAATTAATTTAATTAATGAAAATTTCAATCCATGGAATGTTTCTGATTCTAATATTATGATTGATAAACATATTAAGATGAATGCTAGGATTTTACCCATTATAGGTTGTACATATTGTGATATGATGTAATTAATTCTTGGATTCTTAATGAAAATTATAGGATAATTAGCTAATCTTAAATTCAATTCACCAATCAATTGTGCATTTAATTTATCTTCAAGTAAAACGATTTTTTCAATTTCATGTTTGAAATTAATATCATGATGATTATAATCCCATTTAAGGTGTTTCAATTTAATACTTAATTTATTCAATAATTTATTATTAATTTCTTCAATTGTAAATCTTTCAACTGCATGATATGTCAAATCATTAAATTCTAAAGGTATTTGACCATTCAATTTAATTATCCAATCTCTATATTCTAATCCATAATCGAGATCATTTAAACTTTTCAATCTCCCACATAATTCTTTCAATTCAAACCTCGTATCATCTAATTTTTCTTTATATGAAGGTAATGTTAAATATCTATTATGTAATGATTTTTCATAAAATCCACTTTCATCAAACACATTTCTAGGCAGACTGATTAATCCAAATGCCATTAACCATAAAGCTAAAATCAAAGCATATATATGAGAAACCGTTATGATTAATGATTTCAAAAATTGGAAATTTAACCAAGATGGATATCTAATTGCGATATAAATTAAAACACCAACACCAACAGTAATTAAAAGTAATTGGAATTTCAACAATTGCCAACATGAATCCTTAAATCTATCAATACGTTTATAAAAACCAGAATTAAACCAATATTGTAAAAATGGTAATATAATCCAAGTTAATAAAAACGTTAACCAATAATTAACTCTCCATAATGTCAATACCGTTGTTTTATTCAAATAAAAGAAATTAGTTGATTTTTCATCAACATTGGTAGATATTAAATCTATAGGTAGGATGAATATAATGGATAATGGTAAAAATAATGATATCGTTAATGTAATTGATAAATAAATAGGTTGTTTTGATAAATTTATAAATTTATTAACTGATAAAAATGATAATAATAATGTTGTTGTTAAAAACAACGTTATTGGAACCCACTAATTTCAATCTGTTAGTAGATGTTGATTCTAATTCAATAATCAATTAGAAGTTTCAAACATACCATAAGTACTGTTATATATACCTAATATCAATTCAATGGGAATGAAAAGTGTCAATTACTTGTTGTGTGTGTCCTTTAAAATAAGGATAATCGTGTTATTAGTTGCGTGGATGATTACATAAGCACTTTTCAATGAGCAATTCGTTAGTTATATTGATAAATGTTAATAAAGTAGAGAAATGTAATATAAATAAAGTAAAATAAAGTAAAATAAAGTAAAATAAAGTTTGAATAAAGTAAAGTAAAGTAAAGGAAAGTAAAATTTATGAAAATCAAAAATTGCTTTACAAAGCATTCATCAAAATAGTATTAAAAGAAAACACAAGTAAACACACATAAAGAAAACGCAGACATTATTATTAATATGTTAAAATTTCATTTATTTATTAGCAATGAATCAATCAATCAATCAATCAATCAATCAATCAATCAATCAATCAATCACTTATTCTCAACTTGGAATTTATATCTTTTTTTAGTAATTCCAACAACATCAGCAACAGCTTCTTTATCAACAAACCAAGCAATTCTACCAGCAGCTTTTTCATTAATGATACTAGCAGGTAAACCTTTATCTGGTCTTTCCATAATAGTACTTAAAACAGGAGCTTTAGTAGCACCTTCAACAACAAATGAAACTCTATGAGCATGACAAATAACAGGAACAGTTAAAGTAATTCTTGTTTTTGGACCAGATGGTGCTTCTTCAACAGGTACACACCATGCATAATTTTCTCTTAAAGTTTCATGATTTGGGAATAATGATGCAACATGACCATCAGGTGCACAACCTAATAATATAAGATCAAACATTGGTAATTTAACAGAATCTTTTGATGCAAATCCTTTAATTAAAGTTTTTTCATATGAATCAGCACATTCTTGTGGATCTGATAATAATGATTCATCAATTGGATAAACTTTTGGATAACCTTTTTCTTTTGGAATTAAATCTAATAATTTTGATTTTGTTTTACCATAATTTGAATCAGGTGAATTAAATGGAACTAATCTTTCATCTGCAAAATAAATATCCCATTTTGACCATTCAATATCATCTCTACATAATAAACCTTCTTGTAAAACTGATATTAATGAACCTCCTGATAAACCTATTCTAAATCGTCTATTTTCTTGTTTTTTCTTACTACGTTGCTCTTTTGATGTATTCGTACTACTACTATTCGTATTATTATTATTCGTATTATTATTATTATTACTCAGCGATATTGTTGATGAAGAAGTATCTATATTTGTTGATGAATTGATAGTATTTAATAGTGTAGTCATTGAAGCATTTGTTGAATCGATTGAAGATGATTTTTTCTTATTGAATTCACCATAGAGGGCGTGATTTTGAGCAGCAACGACATGGTCGGCAACAGCTTCCGCCACTCCACTAAACTCAGGAAATGAGTATATAAGAGGTACAGCAGTAGTCATCAGTGTGATATATGATATATATACTTAATAATAGATGAATATGAATATGAATATGAATATAAAGATGCAATTGATACTAGTAGTGGTAGTTGAGTAAAAGATTGTTATATAACACAACAACCAGTTAACTTCAGATGAGCTGAGCTGATTGTCAGTCACAGTGTGATTGTGGTGGTGTACAGGTTTGTTGTTTTCGCCTTTCAAGTAGTTTGTGTGTATGTGGGGATTGTATAATGTATTGGTATTATATATATCACACACTTGTTTTCTGGAAATTTCTATTAGTGTTGTTAGTTGTTAGTTGTTACTGGTACTAGTATATTCTTATCATGACATCGACTATAAGTTCATATGCACAGTTGGTTGCGTACATCTTTTTGGATTTCATCAATAATCAAGGATATACTTTGGATGATTCCACTGATCTAACTAAACCTCATGGTCCCGTTTTAATTAAATTGAAAGCAGGTCATTCAGTTCATGTGTCTGAAGTTGATAACATTCCAACTGAATTGCAATTCGATTTAAGTAAGAATGGAGGACGTGTTAAATGGTCGTATATAATGACTGTTGATCCAAATGAACAATTTGAATTTCCTGTTGAATTTAACAATCTTGAAAAGAGTCAATTAAAAGATGTTTATATGACTATGGGTTATAATTTTGATAATTTCTTTGATGATTTGAAAAACTCTGTTAATTATTTAGAATTCGCAGCAACTACAGAAATGAAATTGGATTTTAAAAATTTAAGTCAAAAAAAGTTAAATGAGACTGGGGAGGAGGAGGATGTTAAACCACCAAATCCCCAAAAAAGTTTACAAGAAGGAAATGAATTATCCAAAGGGGACACTAAACAGGACACTAAACAGGAAGAATCAATTCAATCACGTTCAATTACTAAACCCGTTCCTGAAAATTTAGCTGCTCCTAAATTTGATGATGAACTTGAAATACAATCAGGTCCATCAACTACAATTACTCAACCTAGAAATGAACAACAACAACAGTTAGGTAATAATGATTTATACCCTGGAGGAATCAAAGATCCTACATTAAAACCATCATTAGATCCTCTTGGTTCAGGTGTTGGTGGATTTGGATATGGAGGAATGCATCCAACTGCTAATGATCCATTATTTCAAGGACTTGGTAGTGGTGGATCTAGACCACAATCTGGAATTCGATATGATAATCCATTATTAGGACCAGATGATGATTTAGGATTAATTGGTTCTGGATTAGGAGGTGGAATGGGATTAGGTAATGGAAGAAATATCGGATTCCCTGGAAATGGAAATGGAAATAGGGGTGGACCTGGATTTGGATCTGGTTTTGGATCTGGATCTGGTTTCCCTGGTGGAAATGGTGGATTCCCTGGTGGATTCTAGTCTTCTAATTTATAAGTATGTATGAGTTTTGTTCTTTGTCTTATTGTTTAGCATACTTAGTTAATTTAATGATTTATGATGTTCTTTTACTTATCAAAAAATCAAAAAATCAACGAGACGATCGACGCACAAAATTACCCGGTTTTTTTAACATTATTTGATTCCCCGCTCTCTTGAATTTAACAAGTCTTTTCCTAGTAATAACTATCTTTATGATAAGTTTACGTTAGTTCAGAGTTGAGTAAACTATATTACAAGATGATGTTGAGAGCTCAGTTAAGAACAAAATTACAACTGATTAAGTTATCACGTTTCAATTCAACAGTTCCTAATACTACAAGTAAATTAAAGGAAACAATTACCCCTTCAACATCAACATCATCAACTGTGCCTAATTCACCAGAGATACAATCAACAATCACATATGCACAATCACCAAATAGACCAATCACATGGTCTCCATCACAACAATCTAAAGATCATATATTGAAATCAAATGTTAGATTCGTTGGTAAAGATTTATCAAAACAACCAAATCCTCAATCTGCAATTGATTTAATTGCATTACAACCAATTACATTCATGGATCATGGTGTATTTACTGCTGTTTGTAATGGTACTGATCCACAACAAGGTCATCCTAAAATATTTATTGATTTGAAAAAGGATAAAGTTGGTACTTGTGGTTATTGTGGTAATAAATTTGCTAGAGAGGAATTAAAAGGTAAATTAGAAGTCTAATAGAAGTTTATTTATTGATTTATTTGCAATCTATTTATTTACCATTTACCATTTATTTATTTATTTATTTATTTATTAATATATATATATATTACTGTATAAAGAGTGATAAACCATTAAAATGGAAAGTCGATCGACGCGTCGATTACAAACAAAAAGAAGCCGCACACTTAAAATTTTCAAATTATTCAGTTAAAAAGCATAAAGTATACTACAACAACAACAACAACACATTGATGATTGTAAAGTGTATAACTATTGAAGGAATAATTATAGGATAGGAATTACAATGTCAGAAACAACACAAACTACAAAATTACATTCGATTAGATTTTCACCTGATGTATTAGCTAAAATATCACCTGAATTATCATTACAAAGACATTTATCAATTGGATTACGTTCAAATCTACGTAAATTTGAAGAATTTAAAAATGTATCATTGAAAGAAACAGGAACAGGACGTTATGATGATGATAATAATAACAATTCATGTATTTTGGGTTCAAGTATAGTTAAATCGGGATCAACAACTATAATTTGTTCAATTTCAGCAAGTTTAATTGAAGATGAGTTGAAATCAATCAATGATTATTCATTTAAATTAGATCATGATATAATAAGCAATGATTTACAAGAAACAATTAATGAAGATGATGACAACTCGTTTGAGTCAGTTTATGTTACCGTTAAGACTCATTCTGGTAACGGTTCCAAAATACCTACATTAAACGAACAAAACATATCACAGCAATTATACGATACTATAAAACACTCAAAATTGATTCCTTCAAAATCATTAAAGGTTAATTTAGGCTACTTATCAAATGATGAACCCACCACCACCAGCACCACCACCACCACGGGAGGCAAAGTATTGAAATTTCAAGATTCTGAAAACATACCATTATTCAAACCAAGCATACCAAGTTCAAAATTAAACATTGTTGAAACAAACGGTATAAAGAAAAAATTTAAATTTATATTAAGAGGAGATATTGAAGTTTGGTCTTGTGTTGGTCCTATATTTGATTTATGTTATGCCTCACTTATAAAATCATTAAAGTGTGTTAAATTACCATTAGTTTATATAAATGAAGGATTAAATGATATAAATACAACAAGTACAACCACAAGTACTGCTAAACGTGGTGGATTTAATAATAAGAGTGGTGTTATTAATTCTAATTTAGGTGACTTGTTAAGTGATTCTAAAATACATTATGATTTGAAATTAAATACAGGTAAAATTGGATGGTGTGTTACTTATGGTATCGTTGATATTGATTCAAGTGTAGTTAATAACACTAGTGATGATGATGCTATGGATGTAGATGATTGTAAGAAATCAGTCTTATTAGCTGATTTAGAAGGTGAATCTGAAGATAGCATTGAAAAAAGAATGACTGTTGTTAGAACTAAAGATGGGAATTTAAGTCAAATTTCTATATGTACTGATGGTGGATTCAAAATTACAAAAGAAATCATAACTAGAGGTTTAGAATTATCAAAAAGAAGATGTTCTGATATGATAAATAAGTATTGATGGTATATGTGTATGTATGTATTTATTTATGTAATAATATATATAACTATTTAAAGTTACTTCTTAGCTAAACGTCTCTTTGTTGGTAATGGAGAACCAGAATTTGAATCATAATTAGATTGTAAAGTTTTTTTATCTAATAAAACATATTCATTAACTTTAGCAGCAACACCACCTCTAACTCTATGAACAACTTTAGATTTTTTAGTTGATTTTTTCTTATAAACTTCAATATAAAAAGCAATGAATAAAACAAGATATGAAGAAATAATAGCACATCCACTAATAGTTGCTAAAGTAGTACCAGCACAATCACCACAATGAGGTAAATTTGGAGCAAAATGAGAAACTAATTTTTGATAAGTTGCAAAATAAATAAAAGCTAAATCTAAAATAAATTGAACAATTTGAAATCTAGTAACCCATTCTTTCCACCAAACTCTAATACCTCTTGCAGCTAAGAAATAATACCAATACATAACTATATGAACCCATAAATTTAAACTAATTGGAACCCAAGAAATTGAAGTTAAACCAATTAATTGAGTATAACATAATAAAGCAGTTGCACCATGATGATAAGTATGTAAAAAAGTTAATTTTTTTTGTTTTATAACTAAAAATAAAGTATCAATAAATTCAGTAAATTTAGTTAAATAATTTAAATAATATAAACAAACCATTTTTTGAGTCCATGCACCATTATTACAAATTGCAAAATATAATCCATTATAATAAATCATTGGAATTAATTGTTCAATCATTAATGTAAATAAAGTTAATGATAATATAGTTAAAAATAAATTATGAATTTGAAATAAACCATTTAAAATGAAAGGTTTAATTTTAAATAATTTTAATAAATAACGACCACCAAAAATTACAGTATAATAAGTTATAATTGCAGTAAATACAGGAATTGGAGTTGAAAAAAATGTTTCATTTTCAATAAATTGAAATTCAGATGGTTTAAAAAAACCATTTGTTGCTTTAGTAATTAATTTATCAAAATTATCAAATAATGAAATACCAAATGGATAATCAATTGAAGGTTTAGGTAATAAATCGAATGACATAATAATGATAAATGAATATAAAACGAATGAATAAAGTTGGTTTAACAAGAAAAGAAGATGAAAAGTGGAGAGAGAGAGAGAATATAAGTATTAAATAAATGAATAATCAAATCAGCAGAACAATAAACGTGTAAAACGTAAACATGTAAACAGTTCACGACTTCACGACTTCACAACTAAAAGATTTGAAAATTTTCATGGCACGTGACTGTGTGTCATGTGATCCACTCTTTTCTTATTATTATTATTATTATAATAGTAGTATACTAGTATAGTAGTATAGTAGTAAATCAGCCTAAACAACAGTATATATATATTAAAAGAAGAGTATATATAGATAAAGTGGTTGCGTTCTTTCAAGTTCAAGTTCAAGAATAATAAGACAAACAAACAAACAAAGTTATATGAGTAAATAGCCCTCTTTCATATTATGTAATATCTTATATTATTCTTATTATATCACATGCCATTATATCTCCTCTTTTAAGTAGTATATATATTGCTATGATGAATTATCTTTAATATATCAATTTGTATGGTTGACTTATTTATATATAATTGGTATATATATATATATAGCTGTGAGACTGATTTTTACTACTAAGATAGATCAAATCAACTCATTTATCTGTTTCTTAAACCAAAGTATCCATCTAATAATACAATTACAAGATACTTGTATATTTACTGTGTGTTACATAAATCTACACTATATTCATTTCAACAGCAAATGAGGGATGTATTAAACTATATATGAGGTTTGATTGAAACCTGTAAACTATAAAGAGTAACTTCCCATATTTCATGCGAAAGGATCAAAAATTTAGGTTGATGAAAAATGGGAATCCTTAATTCTTATTAAGAATAAGGTATATTTGTAATGTTAGATCTGTATATATGGGATCTTCAATCCTTATATGTCGTCGAGGTACTCTCTATATAGCTCTAGTACAGACACTACCAGCACTTCCATCAAGTATACTGTACATCATCCTTCAATACCAAATACTTCTCAACCAAGTATTCAAAAGTATGTGTTGATTAACTTATAGACTTATTATATCTTCAGGATTCTAACATTCTTTACAGTAGTAGGTTCAGTTTATATAAATAGGATATATATGTGCTCACATTAAGATCCATAATCAAAATCACAAAATCATCAGTCCCCAGTGACTCCCCAGTGACTCCCCACCGTGTCTTTGTTCTCACTCAAACTTTCTTTCAAAAAGCTTGGCTTGAACTTACCGGTGGAAAAATCAACTCGATGTTATAATAAAGAGGGAAATTTACGAATTTATTAGATGAATATGTTTGTATATTACTGTTATTTCATTATATATATATGTAGATTATATTTATGTGATTATTAACTGTGAGGTAGTTTATTAAATATTGAAGATATATATATATTTATAAACACGATGGATATGCGGAGATAATTTGAAAATTGGGGGATTTAGGGACTTAATCGGATTTATAATCAAATTGCGGACCGTACAGTGTGCAACATCGTATAGTATAGTATAGTAAATACATCGTATAAATTAAATTGCTAAAATTGACGGGATTCGTTGCTCGTTTTTTGAATTAGCAATGCGGCTTTCGTATTGTTATACATGCATATACGAGATGTATTTGTATGGTAGTAGTTAAGTTATATAAGTTAGTTGGTTGTATATATATTATTAATATATATCTTGATTTTTCATTCTTATTTGTATATTTATATATACTTACTACTATTCATTGTATCTCTTATATCTTTCATCTTATCTTATCTCTTTTACTTCTTTTACTTCTTTTATTTCTGTCAATTTCTTTGTGCGTGCTACCATTTCCATTTCCATTTCCATTATGTCTTCAAATTCTATCAGTGTCAAGTCAGAAACTGATGGACAATTAGATATTTATGAAGGTTTTGATAATAATGTTGATTCTAATGTTCGTGGTCTTGCTAGAGAATTAACTAGAGAATTAAGTAAAGATATTTCAACTTCTGATCAATTGGATCAATACGGTAATCAATTAGAAGAAAAACCGAGTGATGTTCTAATAAGAACACTCACATCAATGTCTCAAGTTCCTGGTGTTGAGCCATCAACTCATGCTGAAGTTGATAAAAGACTTGACCCAAACTCCGACAACTTTGACTCCAAATTTTGGATTAAAAATATGAGAAAATTGATGCAATCAAATCCTGATCATTATAGACCAACTAATTTAGGTGTTGTTTATAAAAATCTCTGTGCAAAAGGTGTTGCTTCTGATTCTGATTTTCAACCAACTGTCTTGAATTTACCTTATAAATTAATTCGTGATTATTATTATTTATGGTTTAAAAAAAATGATAATTCAAGATATTTTGAAATTTTAAAACCATTAGATGGTTTAATTAAACCTGGTACTTTAACTGTTGTTTTAGGTAGACCTGGTGCTGGTTGTTCTACATTATTGAAAACAATTTCTGCTCATACTCATGGTTTTGAAGTTGATCCTAATTCTTTCATTAGTTATGATGGGTTATCAATGAAAGATATTCAAAAACATTATAGAGGTGAAGTTACTTATTCTGCTGAAGTTGATACTCATTTTCCTCATTTAACTGTTGGTCAAACTTTAACTTTTGCTGCTGGTTTAAGAACTCCTCAAAATAGGTCTCCTGGTCTTACAAGAGAAGAATACGCCGATCATATGACAAGAGTAAGTACTAATCATCCTTTTTTTTTCATAACAACAAGACAGCAATTCACATTTTGATAAGATTCGCTCATCGTGCACGATCAATTAGCTAATAATAACATTATACTAACATTTAATTATCATTCTTATTCTTTAGGTTTATATGGCCACTTATGGTTTATCACACACTTACAACACTAAGGTTGGTAATGATTTCGTTAGAGGTGTTTCTGGTGGTGAAAGAAAAAGAGTTTCAATTGCTGAAGTTTCTTTATGTGGTTCCAACGTTCAATGTTGGGATAATGCAACTAGAGGTTTAGATGCTGCCACTGCATTAGAATTCATTAGAGCTTTGAAAACATCTGCTGTATTATTAGAAACCACTCCTTTGATTGCTATTTATCAATGTTCTCAGGATGCTTATGATTTATTTGATAACGTTGTTGTTTTATATGAAGGTTATCAAATTTATTTTGGTAGTTCTACAACTGCCAAGGCTTACTTTGAAAACATGGGTTACGAATGTCCACCAAGACAAACCACTGCTGATTTCTTAACTTCAATTACTTCCCCTGCTGAAAGAGTTACAAGAGTTGGTTTTGAAAATAAAGTTCCAAAAACACCAAAAGAATTTTCTGATTATTGGAGATCATCACCTGAATTTCAAGAATTGAATACTGAAATTGATTCTTACATTTCATCAACTGAACAAAATAACTCTGCTCAACATTATTTAGAAGCTCATATTGCTAAACAATCAAATCATACTAGACCCAAATCACCTTATACTTTATCATATTGGATGCAAATTAAAGCTGTTTGTCAAAGAAATGTTTGGAGAATTAAAGCTGATCCTTCAATTACATTATTTTCAGTCATTGCAAATACAATCATGGGTTTGATTTTATCTTCATTATTTTATAATTTACCAAATTCAACAGATTCATTTTATCGTAGATCTGGTTCAATGTTTTTAGCTGTTTTATTTAATGCTTTTTCATCTATGTTAGAAGTTATGGCATTGTTTGAATCTAGAGAAATTGTTGAAAAACATAAAAAATATGCATTATATCATCCTTCTGCTGATGCTTATGCTTCCATATTAACTGAATTACCAGCTAAAATATTAACTTGTATTGCATTCAATTTGGTCTTTTATTTCATGGTTAATTTTAGAAGAGATCCAGGTAGATTTTTCTTTTATTTGTTGATTAATTTCATGGCTACGTTAGTTATGTCACATTTTTTCAGATCTGTTGGTTCTTTATTTAGAACTTTATCTGAATCAATGACTCCAACTGCTGTTTTACTATTGGCTTTAGTCATCTATACTGGTTTTGTTTTACCTACTCCATCAATGCATGGTTGGTCTAGATGGATAAATTACCTTGATCCTATAGCATATGTTTTTGAAGCTTTAATAGCGAATGAATTCTCAGGCAGAGAATTTGAATGTTCTACTTTTGTTCCTAATTATTCAGATGCAATTGGTTCAACTAGAGTTTGTTCAGTAGTTAGTTCTATTGCTGGTGATAATACAGTTAGTGGTTCAGCATACATTGCAGCATCTTATAATTATTATGAGAAAAACAATTGGAGAAATTTTGGAATCATAGTTGCTTTTGCAGTTGCTTTATTAGTTGCTTATGTCTCTGTTGTTGAAACTTCAAAAGGTGCTTTACAAAAAGGTGAAATTATAGTCTTCCAACAATCAACATTACGGAAATTGAAAAAGGAAAATGAAAAAATTAAATCAAATGCAATTGATTCTGAAAATTCATTAAGTGGTGAAAAACCAGTTGGTGTCTTGGAATCATCTTCGTTATCATCTAATGCCGACAATGGTGTTTCTCAATTAGTTGCAGGTACGGATGTCTTCCATTGGAAAGATGTCTGTTATGAAGTTCAAATCAAGACTGAAACTAGAAGAATCTTGGATCATGTTGATGGTTGGGTTAAACCAGGTACTTTAACTGCTTTAATGGGTGCATCAGGTGCCGGTAAGACAACATTATTGGATGTCTTGGCTAATCGTGTCACTATGGGTGTTGTCACTGGTGATATGTTTGTAAATGGTAAGTTGAGAGATCAATCATTTCAAAGATCTACTGGTTATGTTCAACAACAAGATATTCACTTACAAACTTCAACAGTGAGAGAAGCTTTAAGATTCAGTGCTTATTTAAGACAAGGTTCTCATATTTCTAAAGCTGAAAAGGATGCTTATGTTGAAAACGTTATTCATATTTTGGAAATGAGCAAGTATGCTGATGCCATTGTTGGTGTTGCTGGTGAAGGTTTAAACGTTGAACAAAGAAAGAGATTAACTATTGGTGTTGAACTTGCTGCTAAACCTCAATTGTTATTATTCTTAGATGAACCAACTTCAGGTTTAGATTCTCAAACTGCTTGGTCTATTTGTCAATTGATGAGAAAACTTGCCGATAACGGTCAAGCTGTCTTGTGTACTATCCATCAACCTTCAGCTATCTTGTTACAAGAATTCGATAGATTGTTATTCTTAGCTAGAGGTGGTAGAACTGTTTACTTTGGTGATTTGGGTGAGAATTGTGAAACTTTGATTGAATATTTCGAAGCCAATGGTGCTCATCCATGTCCTCCTCATGCAAACCCTGCTGAATGGATGTTGGAAGTTATTGGTGCTGCTCCTGGTTCTCATGCTAGATATGATTATCATGAAATATGGATGAACTCTCCTGAAAGAAAAGCTGTTAGAGATGAATTGGCAAAAATGGAAGCTGAATTAGGTAAATTGCCTGTTAGTCAAGGTATGAGTTCGACACAAGAGTTTGCTACTGGATTATTCGCCCAGTATTTGATAGTTACAAGAAGAGTCTTTCAACAATATTACAGAACTCCAACTTATATTTGGAGTAAATTCTTGTTAGTTATATTTTCAACTTTATTCAATGGATTCTCATTCTTTAATTCTGGTACTTCATTACAAGGTTTACAAAATCAAATGTTATCAACTTTTATGATTACTGTTGCCATTTTAACTTTAGTTCAACAAATGTTACCAAATTATATCTCTCAAAGACAAATTTATGAAGTTCGTGAAAGACCATCTAAGACTTTCTCATGGTTTGCATTCATTGCAGCTCAAATCTCTGCTGAAATTCCATGGAATATTCTTGTTGGTACCGTTGGTTTCTTCTGCTGGTATTATCCAATCGGTGCTTATCATAACGCAGCAAAGACACATGAAACTGCAGCTAGAGGTGTTTTGAGTTGGCTTTCATTTGTTAATATCCTTGTTTATTCATCTACTTTAGGTCAAGTTTGTATTGCAGGTATCGAAATCGCTGATAATGCTGCTAATTTATCATCCTTGATGTTTACAATGTCCATGAATTTCTCTGGTGTTATGGTTCTTCCAACTGGGTTTTGGATTTTCATGTATAGATGTTCACCATTCACTTATTGGATAAGTACTATGGTTAGTGCTGCTGTTGGTAATTCTGAAGTTCAATGTAGTGAAAAAGAATTGGTTGTTTTCGATCCTCCATCTGGTCAAACTTGTGGTGCCTATATGAGTGACTATATCAACTCAAATGGTGGATACTTGGCAAATGAAAGTGCTCTTTCAAATTGTAAATTCTGTACGATTAAGGATACTAATACCTTCCTGAAGTCGTCGCATATCGTTTATGAAGACCGTTGGAGAAATTATGGTATTTTTATCTGTTTTATTGTCATTAATATTTTCTTTACATTATTTTTCTACTGGTTAGCAAGAGTTCCAAAGAAGAATGATAGAGTTAAGGATGAAAAAGATTTGAAATCAGTTGAGCAGAAAACAACGATGGTCGATGAAAAACCAACAGAGGTTAATGTTTAAGTTAATATCAGTCGATAGGTGCTTGAGTTTTAGATTTTTCTATCATTTTTTTGTATTTCCAAGTTATATACACTAGTTTTATATATCTTTCAATTTAAATTACTTTGTGTATCAAAAGTTAACTAATCAATAGATTTACGCATGACGAAACTAGTCAATTCAGCCGGTGCTACCATTTTGAGAAAACTTTTGATTTTGCAGGGCCCTTATATTATTCAACCGGGAAATTGAAATTTAAAGTTTTCGGTGACTCAACCAACACCTTTCGGGGGATTGTTTGACTGGTTTAACCTTCTTTACTAGTAAACTTTTAAGCCGAATAACCGGTGCTACCACTCTCGCGAGCCAAACAACAGAAAAAGAAACAAAAAAAAATTAATGATCCAGGGGTCCAATGTGTGGCTTTTGTGCCGCAGAGCCGCGAGATGTATATCAAGCCGTGCTATTCATTTCTCGGAAGCTACAAAGTTCGGATGGTGAGATTCCTGGTCTTGAATGCTGCTAAGTACCTACTGGCTATGTAGTTAATATTGGAGAATACGATCAAGATAAAAGAGGAGCTTAACAATCTGGTTTACGAAAGCAAAAGTTTCATAGTGAGACGATAGTTATTTATGTTGTGATACCTGTCATGATTTACAGGTACCAGATCTCGATTCTCTACATGAGTTGAAAGAATAATCTAATTTTGGAACTTCGTATTGTTTGTTGCCGGTGTTATGATTATGTGGCTTATTGATTGTTTATTCATTCGTTTCTACCCGGCCCCTCATAAAATTAGTCTTCCTTACCTCCGTAAGGAAGCAGACTCTGCAGATCATAGACGATTATTAATTTAAATCTCGGAACATCTAGTTGGATAGAGATTGAGCTGCGTTATTTGTACGAAGTTTTCATGATTTAATTACGCTCCGGAGCCAGACGGCCTGAAAGAAGGACATTAACCGAATACAAATTGATGTTGTACTGGTTCGTCAAAAATTAAGACAAAACAAGGGAACAAGGAAAAATGAAAAGATTGAATGGTTGCCCTTTTTTAATGTTATTCTGTCAATAATGAATATTACTTACACTATAACGATTGTTTATTTCAACATTAGTCCATAATTGTTCTGATTGAGAACCAATGTCATGTAAAAAGGTAAAAAAAAAGTAACTCTTAATCCTCAAATTTTTTTACAAATCTAGAAATTTATCTCGAGATTCCTCATTAGAGCCAATTATCGATAAGGGTTTCTCGGAGTTTTCACCAGAAACTTCAGCAATCAAGAGTTTCTTTTACATCGATCAATGCTACATGAAACTTCAACTTAATAGACTTAGCCTAGTTTGAACAGAACAAGATTAACTATAACCTTAGCTATTAAGACATCAAATCGGGAAGATAGAACGTTTCATTCTAAAGTGTGCAACCCGGAAGCTTACATATGAGCCCAAGTTACTGTGCCTTTTGGATTTGTAATCGTTTTTCGGTTTCCAACGTGGAAACGGAGCTCATGTCCTATTCCAGAAGATTAGATCCAAGCCTACTAGAAGATAACAACAGCATTGAAAAGAAAGTTCTGCCAATTCTGTAGTGCTATCACTTTCGGAAGAAAGACAGAGTTTTGCGGAAGCAAAGAGAAAAAAAATTACCCACACGCACAAACTCACCACGTCAAATTTCCCACACGTAGGGCTCCAAATAAATTTTCGGGGGGAGAGTCTTGCTTCCGAGCGGTGCTTTCCCAGGCTGCCACCGCGTGCAGTTTGACTCTTTCCGAAAAACTTTTTCGATCCGAGCTACTCGAAAAACACTGGACCCGTAGAACCGTTGCAGGGTTTCTTTGTACTTACTGCCTTTGTGACTATGATTGTGTAAGCACAGTATTATGGTTCTGCTTGGTGTAGCTCCACTAGTATATCCAGTATACAACAATAGCTGCTGCGGTTCTTTTAGGCGGTGATTTTCTAGTAATAATTCGAAGACCCTCTGAATTCAAACTATTTACGCTTGGCTCATAATATCCAGCTACAATGTGGTACCGAACTGAGTAGTACGGCTGATTTGACTATTTAAGGTATATAATTGATCAAATTGACTAAAGCACTTGCTACACTCAACAGCATGACGAAGAGAGAAAAAAAAGAAACAGCAGCAGCAATTGAACAGATTGCGATCACTAATAGCGATGGGGATGCAAGTACTACGGATAATTAAACTGCAAGAAATTAATCAACATGGTAGCAACAAGAACAAGCATAAAAACAAAAAAAGCAACAACTTCAATCACACCTACTTGAGACTATTGGTGAAAGGGTAACACTAACACTAACATTACAACAATCCGTTAATAACAAACAGTACACAGAAACGGCGAATTCAATAGTAACAGACCTAAACAATCGCAAGCGGCTCAGAGGAAGTATGGCTCACCTTTGTACGGGAACTTGATGCAGCCGGCTGGTTAGGCATCGTGCGCCCCGCTGTAAACCAAAACAAACACTTGGAATTTGGCTGCGTTGACTAAAATATATATATATGAGTAGAGTTGTCCACTGGTAATCAATGTGTTCACAAATATAAATTACTTTTACTTTTAAATTTTCTCCTTTTTATTGATCACTATATCATTTCAAATCCTAATTGTATAACTACTCACAGGATGTCGAACGATTCAATCAGTGTTCACTCGGAAATCGAGAATCCTGATCACTTGACATCTTACCAAGGTTTTACAGCCAATACTGAAGGTGATGTCAGAGATTTAGCAAGACAAATTACAAGACAATCTGCTTCATCATTAGCCAAAGATGGTCAACTTGAAGAAAAAGCAAGCGTTACCTTGATGAGAACACTTACATCAATGTCACAAGTTCCTGGTGTTGAGCCATCAAGTTATGCCGAAGTTGATGAAAGACTTGACCCAAACTCCGATAACTTTGACTCCAAATTCTGGGTGAAAAACATGAGAAAATTGATGCAATCAGATCCTGATCATTATAAACCAACATCTTTAGGTATTGCGTACAGAGATTTATGTGCTAAAGGTATTGCTTCAGATTCTGATTTCCAACCAACTGTTTTGAACGCACCATACAAAATTGCACGTGATTTCTATTACACATGGGTCAAGAAAAATGATCCTTCAAGATACTTTGAAATTTTAAAACCAATGGATGGTTTAATCAAACCTGGTACTTTAACAGTCGTTTTAGGTAGACCTGGTGCTGGTTGTTCTACCCTTTTGAAGACCATTTCTGCTCACACTTATGGTTTTGAAGTTGACTCAAATTCAAAAATCACTTACGATGGTCTGACTATGAAAGATATCCGTAAGCATTACAGAGGTGAAGTTACTTATTCTGCAGAAGTTGATTCCCATTTCCCTCATTTAACCGTTGGTCAAACTTTAACTTTTGCTGCAGGTTTAAGAACTCCTCAAAACAGAGCTCCTGGCCTTACAAGAGAAGAGTATGCCGATCATATGACAAGAGTAAGTACAAATTTTTTTCATTTCCTTTATCAGCTAAGAAGTTCACAATTTGAGTGCCAAAAAATCAAAAAGCAATCACCAATGAATACAATACAATACACGCACAGTAATTTTTCAGTTTGATAAGATTTGCTTCGCGCACGATCAATCAACTCATAATAACATTATACTAACATTTAACTATCATTCCTACTTTTCTAGGTTTACATGGCTACTTATGGTTTATCACACACTTACAACACTAAGGTTGGTAATGATTTCGTTAGAGGTGTTTCTGGTGGTGAAAGAAAGAGAGTCTCAATTGCTGAAGTTTCTTTATGTGGTTCTAATATCCAATGTTGGGATAATGCCACTAGAGGTTTAGATGCTGCCACTGCTCTAGAATTTATTAGAGCTTTGAAAACATCTGCTTTATTATTAGAAACCACTCCTTTGATTGCCATTTACCAATGTTCTCAAGATGCTTATGATCTTTTCGATAACGTTGTTGTTTTATATGAAGGTTATCAAATTTATTTTGGTAGTTCTACAACTGCTAAGGCTTACTTTGAAAACATGGGTTACGAATGTCCACCAAGACAAACCACTGCTGATTTCTTAACATCCATTACTTCTCCTGCTGAAAGAGTTGCAAAGGCTGGCTTTGAAAACAAGGTCCCAAGAACACCAAAAGAATTCTCTGACTATTGGAGAGCTTCCCCTGAGTTTGTTGAATTACAAGAGGAGATCACATCATACATTGAATCTAATGAGAAGATGAATTCTAAAGATGAATATCACAATGCTCATGTTGCAAGACAAGCTGATCATGCTAGACCAGGTTCTCCATACACCTTATCATACTGGATGCAAATTAAAGCTGTTGCTGCAAGAAACATCTGGAGAACCAAGGGTGATCCTTCCATTACTTTATTCTCTGTTATTGCTAACACTCTTATGGGTTTAATTTTATCTTCTTTGTTCTATAATTTGAATTCTACCACTGGTACTTTCTATTATAGAACTGCTGCTATGTTCTTTGCCGTCTTGTTTAATGCCTTCTCATCCATGCTTGAAATTATGGCTTTGTTTGAATCTAGAGATATTGTTGAGAAGCATAAGAAATATGCTTTATATCATCCTTCTGCTGATGCTTTTTCATCTATCTTAACTGAATTACCTGTTAAGCTTGTTACTGCTATTGGTTTCAACTTGGTTTTCTATTTCATGGTTAACTTCAGAAGAAATCCAGGTAGATTCTTCTACTATTTCTTGATGAATTTCATGGCTACATTGGTTATGTCTCATATTTTCAGAAGTATTGGTTCTGCATTTGATTCTCTATCAGAAGCTATGTCTCCAGCCTCATTATTATTGCTTGCTTTGGTTATTTACACTGGTTTCGTTTTACCAACACCAACAATGCATGGTTGGTCTAGATGGATTAATTATATTGATCCAATCGCATATGTTTTCGAAGCTTTGATTACCAATGAATTCCATGATAGAGACTTTGAATGTGCTGCATTTGTTCCAAGTTATCCTAATGCTAACAGTGAAAATACTGTTTGTTCTGCTGTTTCTGCTGTCGCTGGTCAATCATACATCAGTGGTACTGCTTATGTTGTTGAATCTTTCAGTTATCAAAACTCTCATAGATGGAGAAATTTCGGTATCGTTCTTGGTTACGTCATCTTCTTCTTATTTGTCTACATCTCAATGGTTGAACTGTCCAAGGGTTCTTTACAAAAGGGTGAAATTATTGTTTTCCAAAGAGCTACTTTGAACAAATTGAAGAAGAAGAATAAGGCAATCGCTGCTAATGATGCTGAAGTTGCATTGAACGGTGAGAAACCTGTTGGTGTTACTGGTGATGAAGAAGCTGCCAATGAAGGTGTTTCTAATTTAGCTGCTGGTACTGATATTTTCCATTGGAAAGATGTTTGTTATGAAGTTCAAATCAAGACTGAAACTAGAAGAATTTTAAATTATGTTGATGGTTGGGTTAAACCAGGTACTTTAACTGCCTTGATGGGTGCTTCAGGTGCTGGTAAAACCACATTATTGGATGTCTTGGCTAATCGTGTCACTATGGGTGTTGTCACTGGTGATATGTTTGTTAACGGTAAGTTGAGAGATCAATCTTTCCAAAGATCTACTGGTTATGTTCAACAACAAGATATTCACTTACAAACTTCCACTGTTAGGGAAGCTTTGAGATTCAGTGCTTATTTAAGACAAGATTCTCAAATTTCTAAAGCTGAAAAGGATGCTTATGTTGAAAATGTTATTCAAATTTTGGAAATGAGCAAGTATGCTGATGCCATTGTTGGTGTTGCTGGTGAAGGTTTAAACGTTGAACAAAGAAAAAGATTAACTATTGGTGTTGAACTTGCTGCTAAACCTCAATTGTTATTATTCTTGGATGAACCAACTTCAGGTTTAGATTCTCAAACTGCTTGGTCTATTTGTCAATTGATGAGAAAACTTGCCGATAATGGTCAAGCTGTCTTGTGTACTATCCATCAACCTTCAGCTATCTTGTTACAAGAATTCGATAGATTGTTATTCTTAGCTAGAGGTGGTAGAACTGTTTATTTCGGTGATTTAGGTAAGAACTGTGAAACTTTGATCAAATATTTCGAAGCCAATGGTGCTCACCCATGTCCTCCTCAAGCTAACCCTGCTGAATGGATGTTGGAAGTTATTGGTGCTGCTCCTGGTTCTCATGCCAAATATGATTACCATGAAATTTGGATGAACTCTCCTGAAAGAAAAGCTGTTAGAGATGAATTGGCACAAATGGAAGCCGAGTTGGGTAAACTGCCTATTTCTGAAGGTATGAAGGCTAGTGGTGAATTTGCTTCGTCTCTTGCCACTCAATACTTCTTGGTTACTCGTAGAGTTTTCCAACAATATTACAGAACTCCATCATATATCTGGTCTAAGTTAATGATGTCTGTTGTTTCATCTATTTTCAATGGTTTCTCTTTCTATAATGCTGGTACTTCTAAACAAGGTTTACAAAATCAAATGTTATCAGTCTTTATGTTTGCTATTATTTTGTTAACTTTGGTTCAACAGATGTTACCAAATTATGTTTCTCAAAGATCTATCTACGAAGTTCGTGAAAGACCATCTAAAACTTTCTCTTGGGTTGCATTCTTGCTAGCTCAAATCACAGCTGAAATTCCATGGAATGTTATTTGTGGTACTCTTGCTTTCTTCTGTTGGTATTATCCAATTGGTTTATACAACAATGCTACTGAAAATGATGCTGTTGCTGAAAGAGGTGCCTTATCTTGGTTATTGATTATTTTCTTCTTTATTTATGCTTCAACTCTAGGTCAAGCTTGTATTGCTGGTATGGAAATTTCTGATAATGCTGCTAACTTATCTTCATTATTGTTCACTATGTCATTGAATTTCTGTGGTGTTTTATACTATCCTACTGGTTTCTGGTCATTCATGTACAGATGCTCTCCATGTACATACTGGGTTTCTGCTATGTTGAGTTCTGGTCTTGGTCGTGCTAAGGTTGAATGTTCTACTACAGAATTTGTTCATTTCCCACCACCATCTGGTCAAACTTGTGGTCAATATATGGAAGAATATATTTCTGAAGTTGGTGGTTATCTATTGGACTCAAGTGATACTTCTGATTGTTCATTCTGTTCTGTTGCTAGTACTGATGTTTTCTTAGCTTCCTTACACATTAATTACGACCATAGATGGAGAGATTTCGGTATCTTTATTTGTTTCATTGCCATCAATATCGGTTTCACCATTTTCTTATATTGGTTAGCAAGAGTTCCAAAGAGTGCTAATAGAGTCAAAGCAGCTGGTTCATTGAAGAGTGCTGACACTACAACTAGTAAAGCTATTGAACAAAAGTCTGAAAACTCTGAGGAAAGTTCAGCTTAGGCCTTTTCGATTTAATATACTAAAGATACCCTCACACACCTTGAGTTGTTTTTACTCACATGTAGTGTTTTTTTACAGTAGATACTTTATAATAGTTACAATTTAGTTATTTCATTTTTATTCGTTGATCATTTTGTTGTTCTCGCTTTTATATAATTCATTTTTCAAATATATTGTTTTAATTACATTAAGATTATAAATATTATTGTAGTCGATTTATTCTATATAAGTTCAAAGATGATGACTAGTGGTATAATGGTAATTGAGAGCAACGGTGTTGACTCTCCGTTTATAACTCAGAAGCTTTACGTTTGCGGTCTTTTGCTGGGTCTTCATCATCCATGGAAACATCATCAACAGTAGTTCCACTACTCTTCTGCAAAACGGTATCAAAATGAGTTGACTCACTGTCCAATGTAGTTTGTTCTTCAGAATGATTACCTTCAATATTGTTCTCCAAATCATGTAGTTGAACAACCATAGCATCTAGTCTCTCAGCATCAATTAATTGTTCATTTTTTAACAAGAGGTCTACGATAGACTTAGTGGAAAAGTAAGCGATGAAATTTGGTGAAGTTTGAAGTGTTTCAGATGGTGTGAACTTCAAAGCAATTTTATAACTCTTGTTAAATAACTGAATCTTGTTATCCAAATTAGTTAAATCATCCATGCCATCATTTGGTTCATAAACTAAAGCCTGTATATAGTAAATCAAAGCACCTAGCATAGGTGACACCACTAAAATATTATCCATTGCTTCTGATGGAACCTCCAGGTGATCTTCAAATTTTTGATTGCTTGGTAATGTGGAGGAAGATGATAAGGATGATAGACTCTCATAGTTATTAACAATGAATCGAATACATTTTATAGTGTAGTATAGCACATGATCATCTTTGTACAGTCCGAGCATTGTATCTAATTCGTCTGAAAGAGTCCTTTTCAGTGATAATGCTTCCTCAAATTCATCCATGTAATTTTTATAACGGGGATCAAACTCAGAGATTTGATTTGACTTTAAGTTTTTAATATCCATCAAGTTAATAATACATAGATTAAAACAGCTCAAATAGTATAGATGATTGAAACAATCCTTTGATTCAGACTTTGATCCACCTAGACCAATTGATTCTTGCTTGAAGGTTACCAAAATTTCATCGTTGAAAAATGATCCACCGCTATATTCATTGGCAATACTGGAGTGAAATCTTCTTATTTTTATATAGTAGTATTTTGCCAGTTTGTAATTTGAAAAATGTTGATATTTAAGTGCAAAAAGATAATAGATTTTGGTTATTAGTTTGTGATACACAACAAGTTCTTGTGAAGAGAAAAGACCAGCATCGTAATCGTTGATGAACTGAAACAACTGAGGATATGATTCCGAGTTGAAAAGATTCCAATTATTACTCTGGAAATCAACTAACACTTGATAAAAATCAATTATAACTCTGAAGTATCGTAGCCTCAAGACTTTGTTCTCCATCTCAATTGATGATATTACTGTTCGACTATTCGAAAGCTCTTCGTCAATGAAACCTCGACAAAGTTTGAAAATCTTGTGCGTTCTATTCGTACCATCCCAAGATTTGACAACATAGGAGACACCACAGTAGAAATAGGAAGTGATAATGTACTCTTTCATTGACAACCAGTCGATTTTAATAGGAACCATCAATCCATCTATCGAAATGTTGATGTTAAATTTGAAAGTTTTGCTGTGCCATGATCCTTTGTTCTTCTTCAAGTTCTTGATCCACATATCGATTCTGGAAATCTTTGTCTTTGAACTACTAAATTCATCGTTTTGAATTGAAACCAAAAGGTCAAGGTGTTTTGTTATTGACGGGAATTGTGGGGGCAGTTGAGCATATAAGTCAGGATAGGAACGTTGTGCTTCGATTAGTAGATTCAGTTTGCTTAAGGCACTTCTAACAGAAGATCTCTTGCTTAACTGCTGTTGAATATCATAGATCAATATCAGTTGATACAATGCAAAGTTATTGGCATTAATGTTATTCTTAAGATTTTCCTCCAAGTTTTTTAAAATCTCAAATCGTTGATCAGGATCATAGGTCATTCCAAAATACTGAAGCTTTGTATATTCAAGCAGAGTATTGAGCTCTATATTCTTTAAGCATTTGGATTCCTCTATTATGGATTCAAGATAATTCAATGAGGACTTTTTGAGTTTATTTTTATCACCAGCATAATGAATTTGGAAAGTCAAAAGTTGTAATCGTAATTTAAGTCTAAAATCAGAGTTTACTGTTCGTGAACAGATATTCAAACCCTTATTACAGACTTCAGCTGCCAAATCCAAACTCGAAGTTTCGTTTAACAATATTTCAGCAACTTTTAGTAAGAGATGAGCTTCTTGAATAGAAGATAGTGAAGACTTATACCTTTCAAGAACAATCATAAAGCAGTTAAGTGAAGCTTTGATCAATGTATTATACTCCAGGGCCTCTACCTCTGAATTCAAAGATTTCGAGCCATTTGAATGGGCCTTCTCCAGAAGATTATTACCAGCAGTTACCAATCTGCTGATGATCTTACCATTGATGTTAGATATTTTTTCGATGGTGCCTATGGGATTGATCATGCTGGAATCTGGAGTACTCATGGCTAAATGTTTGGAAAGCTTACTGACAGCCTAATCAATGCTTATGATACGGTTGGTTTCTCAACGTACTGAACAGGTTGTGTTGTGCCATGTGGTGAGATCTTGATACCCCATGTTTCCAAGAGCCCTCTATAGTTATTTAACCACCAGCTGCATGTTACGGGTTTGTTCCGAAAGCGGTAATACAATGAAAAGTAATATGTTTAAAAACACATCTGTGCACCAATCATAATTATAAAATTGTCGCGTTTACAAAAAAATAATTTCAATTTTTTTTGCTTTTCTTTCACCTTCACTTTGTTCTTGTGGCCAGAAAAAAAGAAGCAAAATTTTTTTTTTCTCTTTTGTTACCTTGTACTCTGTCCACTGTTACTTGAATGATGACACGATTCAATACGATGTCAGATTACTTCTCTTTTCACTTCTTACAGTCTGTTAATTAATCACCTCAAACTCTCTATTGAGATCTTACCAACTTTCATCTTATCCCACTTCGTCATTAAATATATATCAACTGTAGTGCCCACCCCAATAAAGCCGGTGGTAACAGCAAAAAAACTCGCACTATAAATAGCTCTCAATTCCCCCGTCAAATCTCAGAATTGAAATTTCTTGTTTTCGCGACTTTTAGAATTGCACTGCCAGGAAAAATAAGACTTGTGCTTCTTTTTCTGTTGTTTGCTTACTCATACATACATCTGGTTTACTCTAATCTATACTTAAAGTTTAATTTAGTTTAGTTTAGTTTATTTTACAGATTGTTCGGTGTTTTCTTTACTGTTCAATCTTATTAAGTTACAGCAACAGCTATACATTTTAGAAAGGACTCATTAGCTTGATCCTCTTTTCAAGTTTCTCACAAGGATAACTATTCATTATCCACCCAAAAAGTTTGAGATACATCTTTGATAGATCAGTAATCAAAAGACACAATATTATACATACACAAAAATATACCCGCAATTTTAATAAAATGGATTCTTTGAAACTACCTACGACTGCTGCGCAAGCTAAGGCTTTTGTTGCCCCAGGTTCTTTATCTTATCCAATGCCTACTCTTGATCCTTCTGAACCATCAGATGTTAAAAAGGAGATGGACTCAAAATTCAGAGTTGAAGAAGAGATGCAAGTCAAAGAGAAATTGATAGATCCTGATGCTGCAAATGATGCCATTATAGCTGATGATGCTGCAGCTTCTGGAATCGTGCCAACTTTACAGAATATTGTTGCTACTGTGAATCTGGATTGTCGTCTAGAGTTGAAGACCATTGCATTACATGCTCGTAATGCTGAATATAATCCAAAACGTTTTGCAGCTGTGATTATGAGAATTAGGGAACCTAAAACAACTGCTTTGATTTTCGCATCTGGTAAGATGGTTGTTACCGGTGCTAAATCAGAAGATGATTCAAAATTGGCTGCTAGAAAATATGCCAGAATTATTCAAAAGTTGGGTTTCAATGCTAAATTTACAGATTTCAAGATTCAAAATATTGTTGGTTCATGTGATGTTAAATTCCCAATTAGATTAGAAGGATTGGCATATGCTCACGGAACTTTCAGCTCGTACGAGCCTGAATTATTCCCTGGTTTGATTTATAGAATGGTGAAACCAAAGATTGTTTTGCTTATTTTCGTTTCTGGAAAGATTGTTTTAACTGGTGCTAAGCAGAGAGAGGAAATTTATAAAGCTTTCGAAGCTATATATCCCGTGTTGAGTGAATTCAGAAAGAATTGAAAATTAAAAATAGGTTGTTTGGGAGTTCATATAAGTATTTATTATAAGTTGTATATTATCATTGTTATCATTAGTTTCTACATTTTTTTTTTCTTTTCTATTATTGAAAATTGCAAAAGTAGCTATAGCTTAACCACCCGATTAATAACCGATTAGTCAGATGGACTATCGACGCGTAGGCGGTGGCGCAGAGAGGAAGTGCCGAGGTATGTATGATGTCATGGGTTGTGAAAGAGGTCTTGTGACATGTAGTCTTGAAAGGTCTAGTGGACCTCAATCAAGGTATACATCGCATTTTACTCGATAAGTAGAAGGATAAATTCAAGGAGATTGGTTAGAGGGTATAGTGTAACACGTAGATGGGAAAGTTCGAGAAATACCAGCCTAGCATCCACTCATACCAGACTGAATAAATCTTACTAACGTAGCAAGTAGCTTCAGTCAGCGATCGGCACGTAAAACAAATTTTTTTTTTTGCTGTGCTTTGCGTGATTTTGCGCGGCCGCAACTGAAGCAGCACCACCGCGGGCAACAGGAATTGGCGGCAGGGGAAGACAAAGTTTGCGTGGTAGTCTTATTGCTAGTGCCATTGCCACCCCACTGATTGCTGTACCTGGTTAGCTGCTGGCGTCTGTCTCTTTGTGTGTCTGCCTTCTGAGGTTTCCCTCTCTACAAACAAAAGAATTGATACAGACAACTCATCAACAACCACCCACCTTTACCGTCTATATCAGATTCACAAACACAAGAACTTCAACAGCAACAACAATACCTGAACACAGATATAAGATACGGTGCCATCCATTCTTGAGAAGCACGTTTCAAACATAAGCCTGTTGTACTCTATAGGTACTCTCTGCTGCTATTTACACTTCACCGCCATTGACGGTCTATATCAAGGTCCCTTTCACACTCCTTCATTACCTATTAATACCGTTTTCGAATCACAGCGATTAACATTGAAAATAGGGTATAATTATATCTAATATCGTTTCTTTTTGAACAAATAGAATTTATATATTTGTTCCCACGTTATTCACAGTACAAGACATCCAAAACAGCAAAACTCAAAAGCTATTTTACCTCGAGGAATGCCTTTAACAGAAAGATGTATTAATTCAGAGGACGCCAAAGACCCCAAAGCTCCTTTGGTCTCGAGTAATAGTCAACAAGAGCTCCCAAGATCAACTTTGAAAGACTCATCACCTCCTGATTCACCTCCACATCATTCCACTGCCAAATCACAGGATAGAAGACCATCTGTAAAGCCAACTATCTTAAGAACAACGCCTGAAGTTTTACCAAGACCCATTTTATTCAAATCAGGCTCTTCAACAAATTCTGTCAAATATGCAGCTCTGCCTCAGTTGAATACAGCTGTTGATTCAAATCCTAATGTGACAACTCAACTTCAAACCCAATCTGCATTTGATGAGCATCCACCCGCATTAACGCTTGCTCAAACTCAGAGAGCCCCACATACAGCCCACCCATCATCATCGATGATGGATACATCGCATGCATTTGGCAGTACAAATAGTGAGCTGGTGACCCCTATAAATCAATATCCTTCTACCGAGTCCGGTCTAGAATCACAACATATGAGGCAAAGTACAAGTTCGATTTCATTTCAGTGTCCACCAACAAGTGCTCTGAAGCATAGAGGATCGATAAGTGCTAGACCTTCTACAACAAAGATTTCATTACTTGAATCTCCAGCTTCTGGAATTCCAAGCTCAAGAAACCCATCAACGCATCATTTGTCATTACATACCCCACAAGACACTTCATCGCAGACCAATCCAGTCTTGTTCGCTAATCAAAACCAACAACCACATGCTCACCTACCACATGGGCCTAATCCATTCAATTCGAGACAAGGATCGTCAGATTTCACACATAGCAAAATATCATCACCTTCCAATGCTGCAGCATCACCAGCAAACCATGAAACAAGAACAAATAGCTTGTCATCAACCAATAGTAATAATGGAACAACAGAGAAATCAAGTACAGATGTTTCTTCAGGTGTGACATCACCTGTGAGCTTTGATCTGCCTCAGCATCTTCATCCATTACAGCATTTCAGTTTCCCTACCGAGTCCGACATCCCGCATCAAACATCATCTGAGGTTTCAAAACCAACCCATATTCTAGGTCAACAGCCACAACCTGATGTTTCACCTAATCATCCTCCATCGTCAAAGAAAAAGTCAAATAAGAATACATCGAAGACGATAGTTGCCACACCAACAGGACCCATTGTCCCATTTACTGAGTATTTGAGCAAAGAGGACGATGAAAAGATTCACATATTGATTGGTGCTACAGGTTCGGTTGCCACAATCAAGATTCCATTCATCATTGATAAATTATTCAAAATTTATGGGGTTGATAAGGTTTCAATTCAATTAGTTGTTACAGAGGCTGCAGAACATTTTCTCCGAGGACTTAAAATTTCTTCTGAGATTAAAATTTGGAGAGAAAATGAAGAATGGTCGAATCCAATGACTAGACCAGGTGACCCTATATTACATGTTGAATTACGAAAATGGGCAGACATCTTTTTGATTGCACCACTTTCTGCAAATACATTGGCTAAGATCTCGAATGGTTTGGCAGATAATTTACTGACTAGTATAGTTAGAGTTTGGAATCCAACCATACCAATCTTGGTGTGTCCTGCAATGAACACTTTTATGTATACACATCCGGTGACGAAAATCCAGTTGGGTATCATTCAAGAAGATTTCAAATTTATTGAGGTTTTGAAACCAATTGAAAAAGTTTTGGTTTGTGGTGATGTTGGTATGGGAGGTATGAGAGAATGGAGTGAGATCGTTGATATCGTTGTCAAGAAGTTGAAGGCTGTTCAGAAAATGAAGAAAGAAATGGTTGATCAAAGATTAGCTGAATCTATTCAAATTCAAGATGATGAAAATGATGATGACGATGACGATGACGATGATGAGGATTATGATGACGAAGATGATGATGATGACGAAGATGATGATGATGATGACGAGGAAGATGATGAAGATGATGAGTATGATGAAGAAGAGGAATTAAAGAAAGAAGCGAAACAAAATAAGATTCTTGAGAAAGAAGCAAAGCTTGCTGAAATCACGAAGTCCATTGGTTCGTTACCTCAAACTGTTGCGAATAGCAGTCCGGGTTCACACCCAACTTCTCCTGGTAGTACAGCTGCTACGAATCATCATTTATTGAGGAAAATCACTGGTAATTTTGAGTTGGGCTCCAGTACAGATAATTCGGAGGGCCAAAATAGTGCATATTCCAGCCTGGACCACCTTGTTTTTGAAAGCGATGATTAAAATATCATTTCATCCAAGCCCATTTATGTTATCCATCGCAAATTGTTTTATTCTATGAGTTTTATTTTTGTTGTACGCGCTTATCTTTCAAGATTGTTACAGATGTATGTTCTCCGATTTTGTAGTTTGCAGTCTTTTTTTTCGGTGTATGTTATTTATTTATTAGGTTATTGCCACTTGTACAAAACTTATTATGTGCTGTAAACAAATTTCTCTCTTTCGAGATCTGAAAAATACTTGAAGAGTGTGAATGAGGCTCAGATCCATACTTCGCGTCTATCGTCTTCCAAAAACAAGTAGCAACGATCGAGCTCTTGTGTTAGAGAAACACTGTTGGGCCGATTATAAGATCCTTTGAACTAACTACTTTTTGGAACCCTAAGACGAGTATATAAACGCTGGCGACTTCGTTACGTTGATTATAAGCTTTTGAAATCAACAGAGAAGAAAAGGAGCGAGTTAAGATTTGTTTAGCAACCGAAGTCTACCATCTTGGTCATTATCACTCGAGTCATATCAAAATTTTGAGCCTATTATCACACATTCGTTACGCTTGTCACTCATGCTTGGACTAAAGGCTAAACTAGGATTAGGAATCTTAGTGACGTACTCAACGTACAGCACATATACTTATTTTTTGACCCAAAGAGAGATACAAAAAAGACATGATGATCATAACTCGAGAAATCTCAAAGTGACCCACCACCCTGACTCAGACAGCCCAAAGCCAGATACATCCAGAGTTGCAAGATTCCTACCGATGTTAATCAACGGAAGGTTTGAAAATCCATTCACTGAATACAGACCACAAACTATATTTGAGTTTTTCGCCATGAGAATTCTTGAGTTGTTTGAACCTGGAAAGAAAGGTGGTCTTCCTAAAAGTACAGAAGAATTGAGAAAAGAGTTGCCGATACGGGAACCAGATTTTGAACTCATTAAATCAAACCACAGCTCATTAGAAACCCCACAATTGCCCTCCCCAGTCGAGGATTCAGATCCAAAATTGAATCCACTCCCAGTCCATTCGGAAGATATACATCATGATGGCTCTCAAATACTACCGGACTTGAACAACAGACTGACGTTTACATGGTTTGGGCAGAGTTGTTCGCTTTTTCAAATATCAAACCTTACTTTCTTGACAGATCCCTTATTTGAAAACCATCTTGTTTCTAAACTTTTGGGGCCTAAACGTATAACTGAGTCCCCCGTTTCTCTAGATGAATTGGTTGAACAGGTTGTTCCTGATTATGTCATGGTCAGCCATGATCACCCTGACCATTTTGAGGAATCTGCAATTAAGAAACTCGGCAATCGTGTCACTTGGATAGTTCCTGTTGGAATCAAACGTTTGCTTTCCAAACATGGTGTTAGTAACGTTATCGAGATGAGCTGGTGGGATAGGGTTCAGTTACCAGTTACCTCAAAAACAACCAAGTCTAACGGTAAAGATAACGATATATATGAGGTTGTTTGTATCCCTGCAATGCATTGGTCAGGAAGGTGTCTTCTAGATACAAACTCAACGTTATGGTGTTCATTTTTGGTGCTGAAGAATGGTAAGTCTGTGGTGTTACATTGTGGAGACACAGGGTACTCTGCCGATTTGTTCAAATCAGTGGGAGAGATCTATCAGCCGATAACCCTTGGGTTGCTGCCTATAGGACAATACTGCCCTCAATGGCATCAAAAACCAAGACATATAGATCCAGCCGAATCTTTACAAATCATGGAAGACTTGAAGATAAATAGGATTGTAGGAGTTCATTGGGGTACATTCATTTTGAGTTCAGAAAAATATTTGGAACCAAAACAGAAGCTACTAGAGTTGGCCGAAGTTCGTAATTTACAGAATAGAGCGGTTGTGCCTGATTTTGGTAAGACTATTGTGATGGAAATTGATAGTGGAGATTCTGCACGTATCTCCACCATGATGGAGGCAAGAAATGGTAAATGTATAATTTATAGATAAAGTTTTGTTATAACTTGGCAATTGCCGAGCTTATGCCATCCTATTTAGAAGATAGAAGATTAAGTTATGATTATTCACGATTAGATTTTTATTATAGTTAAAAAAGCAATTTTATTTCTTTATTCAAGGAGTAATATACATGGTGTGGAAAATATAATACATAATGAGCGAGCGACATTCTTCTCAGCAGTGAGATGTTATGTTATTGAAGGCCTTACAAGAAAAAGGAGACAGCAGCGGCAGCCAATCCAAATAAACCAAAGACAGCAGAAGAGCCGGAACCAACAGCGGCATTGGAAGAAGTAGAAACAGAAACAGTACTATTGACCAACGATGAGACTGAATGTCCGGAGACTGATGACCAGTGAGCGGATGAGAAAGTGGAGATAGCAGAAGTAACGATAGAAGACATTGTATATTGGATAAGTTGTAAGAATTTTTTGTTTTTGTTTGTGTTATGGAATAAAGAAAGAAAGATTCTAAATAAGTTATCAGTTTCAAATATCGATCAAAACCCTTTCCTTATATATTGATTCAAATGGGGATCGGCTACCTAAAAGGGCGAGGCTGCGCACACACACAGCCTACAAACCAACCCCCGTATCTCTCGTGGTCACCGCCTCCTCGTGCCCATTTATTACAAAAGTACCTGACCATCAATTTTAAGCAGGCACAGCAACGTACAACTATACATAGCAGTTCCCGTTTTTATGAAATAGAATTAATTTCGACTATGTTACTAAAAGTTCCACCGCGAGTCAAGAAATTTGGTCATCTATTCAACTGAGTTGACCAGGCTAGAAAGGCTTCGGTTTGGTGCTGTTCATAATGAAATAAGTTTACAGCCAATGAAGTATGCATTCTACTTTATCATAGTACAGAGTATGGGACCATCATAAGAAGAAGAGTTACTACAAAATGCCATCTGCCATTGCCACATACTACAATTATGAATATCAATCAGCCTAAGTGATTTAAATCAAGTGTTTCAAGTAGATGTATAAAGCTTCATTAAACAAATTGTTGACTTTTTCATTATGTGAGAATGTAAAACTATGTAGTTATATGCATTTAAGAATCATTTCAAAAGTTTTGCTCTTTCTGCGAATTCATTGAATTCATCGGTCTTCATTTTGAAGTCATGAACTGTATTGACTGGATATTCCGAATTCTTGACATCAGCACCATATTGATTCAACGCCATCAATCCTTCTTCATAGAAATTCATGTATTGTTTAACAAATTTAGCGGGTTTGTTGTCTAGCATGCCCAATAAATCAGACTGAACCAACACCTGTCCACTTGTGCCATTCCCAGCCCCTATACCAATAGTTGGAATATTCACATTTTCAGTGATGAATCTTGCCAATTTCTGAGGCACACATTCAAGTAGAATCATAGAGCAGCCCAATTTTTGTAATTCCAATGCTTCTTTATACACGTCCAATGCATCATTGGCAGTTTTACCCTGCACTTTAAACCCACCCATAGCGTTGAACTTTTGTGGTTGCAGTCCAATATGTCCCATGACAGGAATTCCTATGGAAACTAATCTTTGAATCTCTGCAGAGTATTCAAATGCACCTTCAATTTTGAGAGCTCCGATCTTGCCCAACTTCATCAATTTCATTGCACTCTTGAGACAGTCTTGTAAACCTGTTTCAAACGACCCAAAGGGCAGATCAGCAACAACAAACTTGTTATTCACACCCCGCAAAACAGAGGAGCAAGCATAGTAATATTCCTCGAAGGGGATCTCTAAAGTAGTTGGGTATCCTTTCGAAACCATTGCAAGTGAATCTCCGATGAGCACGACATCAATGTTTGGTGATGCATCGGCCAGTTTAGCTGTGATATAGTCATGCGCCGTAATGAAAGTTATTGGTGTTTTTGATTGATATAGATCGTAGATCGTCGAAAGAGTAGATTGCTTGAGTGGTTTTGGCTGATTTGTGGTAGATGCTGGTCCGGGGTACGAAGAGTACTCTCTGCGGAGGCCGTTACTAGGTCTGAAGGCTCTCGTGAAGAGCGATCTCGGTATTCTATTTAACATTTCAGCTGTCTATATTATCCTGAGTAGAATGCTGATAATTCTATTAGAGTACGATCAAGTCAACTGTCGGTACGTTATACGAAAACAGTCAGAGTCAAATGTCGTTGCTCGTTCATCACATTCAAGCCGCTTTTCCAATGCATTGAAAAAAAAAAAAATTGAAAAAAAAACATTCAAATTCGGCTACTTTTTAATCGCGAAACTACAACTTTTGGTTGATTTAAACAGAAATAATAAATGCAAACATTAAATTAAGTGAAAGATAATTATAAAACCAGGCTCTTAACCTGAAAAACAAAACAAAAAACCACTAATTATTCAACACGTCTAACTAATATGATCACAAGTCTCCAGATTCCGAGTTCAAGTCACCCGAATGATCAGGAGCTAACGCAGAGCTACTATATGTTGACACATTGTCATCGTTATCACTCATCGGAGACAAAAAGTTGGAATCTAAAACATTAGATCTCAAGAACATCTTCTTACGCCTTTTAGGTGCGTTATCTGATGATCCTTCTGTAGCAGCTTCTACGATCATAGAAGTATCATCGTCATTCACGGCCTCTAGTCTCGAATGTTCATCATCAATCTCTTCGGATGATGTCGGAGGTGATGCTTGAGAGTCAGACGCATTTTGACTTCCAATCCTGTTGGAGCCATCTTGATTCAAACCAGTCGGCGACTCTAATGGAGTTGGTGACTTATCTAAGTTGGTTTCCTCTATGCTAATATCATGTAGTTCAACCTGGGATGTGTTGTCTGACTCAAAGCGGTGTCTTATCTCATTGAACATGGTCTGGAAGAATTCACCACCAAGCGGGCCAGCCTGTCTTCTTCTGTAGAATAATAAATATGCAGATCCTTTGATTGCATTCTCTGGATTGGCTGCTGTGACCCTTGAGTCATCATAGTAGTACCAACGACCGTCCACAAAGTTCTTAGCATACGAGGTGTAATGTCCTCCACCTAGCCCACCATAATGATTGTCAACAGCAAATAAGTCATATATTAGTGACTCCCCATTATTCCCAACAACATACTTTGTCATATCCAGACCTTCGATAGGGAAGTCAATAAGAACGTCAATCTTATCGCTGAAACTTTTGGTACTTTCAAACCGCTTTAGTTGGATAGTTAATATGTCGGGAACAGTCCAAATTTCAATCTTTTTGGTGGCCTCCCTGTGCTCCTTACAATTTGGACAATACCATAGATCATTTTCACCCAAAACTTCAGGCGTACAAAACATATTGATACAATCATCTAATGTAATATGCTTCTTCGCATTTTCAGCTCTTTTCCTTCTGTTTTCTTCTAACTCCAGATTAGATAACACTTCAAGGTTCGACCAAGTCTCTCTTCCACCTTCGCCCTCTTCTTCAATGCCAGTAAAGAAAGTATCAAACAGTTGTTGATCCCACTCGCAAACAATTGCATTCTTCTCATCAATCAATGGCTTGTTGTAGAATTCTTCCTCGGCATCTTCTTCTTCAGCTTCCTGTTGGTAAAGATCATCATTTGGCAGATTCTCCCCATTGGCAGCTGGGTGAGGTTCCGATACAGGACTGGCAGAAATGACGCCATCTTCATCTGAATGCATTTTTGAGTCAGCATCTAGTACGGCATAATCAGCATCAGAGTCCACGGCATCGTCAATTTCCATTCCAGTTGGTAAAGCGAGTGGTCCCAAAATCATTTCACCTTCGGTAGAAACCGATGATGTGATTGAAGTTGGAGGATGGTCTGTTTCAGGGACCAACTCCCAGCTTTCAGTACTCTTTTTCGACGAATCTGTATCTTCTGTTTCCGTTAGTTGTTCAGTAGCATTGTCATCTGAAGAAACTACACCTTGATAAGTGTAGAATTCTCTTTTTCTAGGGCTGAGCTTTTCCAGTATATCCGGCAAGTTTCTAAAGTTGTCATTTGTTTGCGGAATCCATAACGAGTCATCATCATCATCTTCTTCACTCTTGCGGTACTTTTGCTTTTGATATCCACCGCTATATAAGTTACGGTTATATTTGGCGTTACCCCTTTTCATCTCTCTTGAAGAATCGAACAACTTGATACTAAATGCATAATTACCAGGTAAGTCTGGGTCTGCCAATGAAATATTATCGCTTTCATCAATATCTTCCGATTTTTTTAACAGAGGAAAATCATCAATGGTATGTTTGGATTTTGACTGAGATCTGACTTTCTCGAAGTAATTGTAAGTCGATAACTGACTGTACCTTTTTTCTAGTTTTTCTCTGATTATTCCGTAAGAGCATCTCTCTTCCTCTGAGACAGTGATGAAGAATGGGATACCGAATGGTTTGCTCATATTGTAGTTTTGTTCACGAACCAAAGTGTTGAAAACAGGAACAACCAAGTCTCCTGGTCTATGATCGATTTGATAAAACCAGATGTCATCACCAGAGCTTATCAATTCAGAAATTGGCAAGTATCTAGTGTCAGAGTCCCTAGCTTCAAAATTCTTGTAGACCTGAGAACGGAATATTTCCACGGCAATAAGTTCATTCATTGGAATAGACAATCTGTCGGCAATATAAGCTTTCAAATCGGCAAAAGTAGAGGATTTTTTCAGCTCCACTTCAAACTCTTTTGGGTACCCCTCTTCTAGCAATATCTTCACTTTGGTCGTCCAAGTTTGGTTAACAGGCAAAGGTAAGGTTAGGTCGTTGTATGGATCAAAAGTGATGCTGACTTTGTTACACTCAGGACAGACCAAAGTTGACTTGTACAGCCCAACAAAGAGATCAATGATGATGGAATTATTTCTCAGTTTATGTGACTTCCAGCACTCTGCAGCAAGTTTTCTCACTTCTTCGGGATCGTGAACTTTATCATTTTCGAGTTCTGGTTTTTCAACATAGGGCTTTTTGAGGATTCTGTTTAAATCTTCATGCAAACCATCCAACAAGAAAGCAAGAAGTTCTTGGGAGTCCTGCTGATGATAGTCAGAGAACATAGAGTTGAAGTAGCCAACAGTATATTTGAAGTCTCTAGGAGCATAAGAAGACGAATTGCCTATCAATCTTTCATCAAACAAGTTTTTGATTAACGTCCCAAAAGCTATAGCAAGCTTACCATTATTACCTAGAGGGTTGTCTATATTCAACTCTTTTTCGAAATAGTCATACATGAAGTAATTAGCTAGTTCTGGAATATGCACTAGACATTGTAGAGCAGAATTCATGTAGCATGTATTTCCCAAGTTGTTCAATCCAACAAGTCCATTACTGAGAATTAGCTCTGAAGACGTGTCCATGAGGTAACTTAAGTCGGGTTGTTGTATTTCAATCAGTATGTCTCCGTTCGCTATGTTCTTTTCAGCCAATGTTAGACTACCTAGTTTTTTACCGGCAGGTATTAATGTCTTTTCTACAATTCTATTCAAACCTTGCGGTAAAAATATTTTTGGAAGATCATATGAATCGCCTCTAATCTGCCAGATCCTGGTTGTGCCTTTGGTGATTCCGAATCTCTTCTTGACTTCTTCTTTAAGCTCCCTTGCAGTTCTTCTTGATGATATGAGGAAAGGTTTAGCGTCTGCTAATCTGTATCTGTTGACAGTTTCTGCTGCAGCACATAATATGTGGGGTATAATGTATATAGGATACACCTCAATTCTGTATTGTTGACTATTGTGATCGAATATCAATCTGCGCTCAATTGGTTCGCTATGATCGTCCAATCCAAACCAATCACATAACTTCAAGAAGACAGGTTCAGAAACAAACTCTCTTTCTACATCATTATTCAAGATGAGGCCAGTATCATCCACCAATTGTGATGTATTAATTTGCCCAATTGCTGATTCGATATTGGTATCATCTTCCTCAAACGGGTAATCAGTAAATGTATCTAGCCAACGTTTTGAAACTGCGTAATATGCGTCACCTTCATGATATTCTTCGTCAGAAGCTTCTATAAGTGTCTTATACTCTTCTCTGCGTTGTCGTAGTAACTGGTAATCGGTCAATTCTTGATTTTCATCTAAAGTTGCCGAAGACTTTTCATCCACTGATTCTTGTTCATTCTCTGGTTGTGATTGTGCCTGGTCTTGCTCTTGGTACATTGGGGCATCAGTGCTATGCAAACTTTGAATTGGATTGTCACTTTTCATATGAGTAGATGTGGTGTCTCCACCTGCTTCTTCCAAAGGATGGGATGTGGGTGTGAATGAGTCTTGCGAATGGTTGTCAGCGGCTAGGTCCAAACCTTTCAGCACACTATTATCCATTTTAGTCCGGTGATTGAATTGACCTCGCAATATCAACAAAAATGCAAATAGTACAAGCAGTTAACGATTCCACTTGTATAGATTGATGCGGGAAAGCGGGCACGACTACCAAGCTTGAGTCAGAGAAACCTTCTTGATTCTCAGCTGTCAACTTCCATGAAACAAGCAAACATCAAAAGTTACAAGAGTTTCACAGCGCGACATATTTGCTTTGTCAGCTGCTGATGTCAGCATAGAATTTCCGTTTTGGGGACATTGTGGGTGAGTGTATACAAGATAGTAGGGCCTTTGTTAGTGTGTTTCCTAGATGTTGCCATTGGGCTTGTTCATATAAAACAGATCCAATTGTGATTTGGGATACTGCAAGAGTGTATCACCGTCTTCAAGAACATTCCCGGGTACTAATTCCAGCAAATGGTGGACAAATCAGTGATCATAGAAGATCTCATTTCTTGTCTTGTTGTAAATGAAGACTTTGAGGGCTTATCAACTTTCATCAATAATTGGGAACAATATGAACTAGACTGCAATGTGATACCAGACTTTCTTGAGAGTCGGGACTCAACAATTCTTATAGGCCCAAGTGTTTCCACCAAGCTTTACCATATAATAGAGGAGCTTCTACCAGTTTCGAATGAAGGATTCAGTAGGTTCATAATTGACTTCATCTATAATTTAAGTCTCATCTCTCCCATCAACAAACAAAGACTATTTTCTGAAGAATTGACTCAGATATTAATAGACTCTATAGAGGAGACACCCAGTCAATTGGCTAAGAACCTGCTTATGTCTCTGATTGAGCTAGGTCTGAACTGTGACCAGTTCTCACAGCTGTACAAACTTAGCTCCAAGAATGACTATGTGCTTGATATGATCTTGAACTACTGCAACATATATCCGAGCGTTCACAAATCAATTTTCCTTACAAACGATGCTCATCTTGACTTTAATTCGTTGACCATGAGTGATATAAGTCGAGGTTTCACTGTTCAGAGTTGGTTCAAGCTTAACTCAGGGTTCAATAACATGCATCAAAGTACTAATATTGAGTTTAAATTCCTTGCTATTACAAATGATAAACATGAAACTATTGTGCAATACAACTTTATTGGGCACAAACTGGTAGTGGAGACGATGAATACGTCAAGTAAGTACTTTGAAGCACAAACTTTTGAAAGTTTTACTTTTGAGCTTGGAAAAATCTACAATATTGCGTTGAATCACAAATATGAGAACAAGAGAAACGCAAAAGTTGACCTTTTTGTTAATGGGGAATTTGTGCAATCCCTGAAAATAAATTATCCCTTCTTTTATCTCACAGAAACCAATAATCTCTCGTCTGTCTTTCACAGCAAACTATTGCTTCAAAATAATACTCACAAAGTTGTCAAGGTTAACTTGACCCTTCAAGGTCCATCTTCTTTTGATAGTGTGATTCCTGAAATCATTAATATCCTCTTATTGAGTACTGTTCCAAGTTTGGAGTGGCTTTTAACCTCCTATCATTTAGGACCAGATTATGCTGAGAATTACCAAGACAGAAATTTAGGCAAGTTTTTGAATCACAAAGCAAGACTTTCCATGAGTCTGATGTTGCAGGAAGGTATAGACTTGCTTTCTGTTGACAGTGATGTGAAAAAACTCAAAGGGTTGAAGATGGAAACGGGAGATAACGAGATTATGAGAATGAGCAAAATGAATGTATCACCATTTTCAATCGCTCTCAATTGTCATGCATCTAACGCCGAAATCATCGATTCAAAGATGATACTTAACTACAGAAACTCTAATCAAAATAAACCGTCCCAATCTATTGAAATCAGTGACAATGGCATCATCTATTGGAATCCAAGACTTATCACTGATTTGCTAAACGCAATTGGTGGCTTTGCGATTCCACTACGATTTGTTGAATTGTCAAAGACTACTGACATTTTGGTTAGATCGTTAGATATGCTATTTTATGTGCTGTCGAATGATTGGAGATCGCTTGATGAGTTTGAATCGAAAGCTGGTTATGATATCTTGGCAACTATTTTGAAAACTAAGAAGCAATTGATAAATCTAGAAGTGTTGGATTCAGTATTGAGGTTCGTTGGATTTAATCATTCCTCGCCAATCGATTCAATATTGGTCAATCCTGATGCATATAAGTCACTAATAGCTGATTTTGAGGTTTGGAAACCAGAAATTGTTGATGGGTTACTTGACTCGTCCAGTAAGGATACTTTTAAGTTTGTCTTGTATCAATTCACCGTGTTTGGTCTTGCTAGTAAATACCACACATATAACAGCAAACAGCTTGCCAAGATGAAAATTATCAAAAGATTTATTCAGGCCTTGAAATATGAGCTATTCGATGCAGATATATTACCTATACTACATGACTCCCTATTAGTTCTAATCAAGTCAAACCCTACAACGGAAGTCATGAGATCATTGTCGCTATATATTATTTACGCGTTGAATAAGGGGAACGTGAAATCCAATTTACAAAGAGAATGTGGTATACAGGCGCTAGACATTTTGGTCAATGTAATCTGTGATTCATCTTCTTCCATGAATGGCCAGTGTCACAAAAAGATTTTGAAAACTATCACAATTAGGTGGAATCTTTTATTGTTAGGTGACAATGACTCTCGAGTAATAAAGCTTGCCCTTCGGTTCTTGATCAAGGCCTTAACGTTACAAGGCAGCAAAAACTATATAACATTCATGGAAACTATTGGAATTGGAGTATTGACTGAATGTTTACAGAGATGGTGCTACGATAGTGAGGTGCTGATAATAATCTTCAGTGCAGTTTTTGGTATCACTCATGCAACTGAGTTTGGTTCCGATTTTGGCAACTGGGTTCAAAGATTATCCACAAGGGGATCCAGACTAACATTAATAATGCCCCAGTTTTTGCTCATCTTTAATAACATTGTGAAGTTTGCCATTAAAAATCTGAGAGAATCGGTTGATTCTGGCATTTTCAGTGAAACCAGCGAAGAAGGGTTGAACACTCTAATGCTCCTAAATTCCTTCATCAACGCTATGACTATCTCCTATGAAAACATAAACTGTTTGAATACTTACTTCTCTTCGGATATCAAGTGGATTGAAAACATTATTTTGATTTCTTTGCAGTTGAAAAACTTGGCTTTGATTAGTGATCATCATCGCTTTGAAGAAATCGCTTCACAATATTCAAATTTTGTTGCTAGTATTTTCATAAACAAGATGTTCAATTTAGATTATCCGAATAGAATGAAATATATGAGTTTCATAGAAGCCGTCTACTCGCATATGCATATTGGTTTTACTATAGTTGTCATGCCTGTCATTATGGATCACTTGAAGAACTTTGAAGCATTGTTACCTTCTTTGCTTGAAAATTCTACTTTCAGTGTCACTCTGTTCAAGCTACTAAGCAAGCTGTTGGAGGCTGATAAACGCTTCAGATTTGATGATTCAGACTATAATCAAATGCTGGATTGCATGTGCATGGTGATAAATTCAGTTGATAGTGGTAGCTACCCTATCAAGTCGCAACCTATTTTCAAAAACAGTAAAAAGGACTTTGCTGAAGTGTTTGTTCGGTTCTTTATACGTTGCACAGAGGGTGATATGAAAACTGAACCACAACAACTGACTGAAAATATGAAATTATGTTGCACAACATTGATGGTGAACCAAGTTCTTATACTTAGTATTTTGAGCAATGAAAATGTGGTTATTCTAATTTCCCTATTATTTAAGAGTATCACTTCAACAGATCAAGAATTATCATCGTTGGCATCTAACTGTTTGAGGGTGCTTGCAATGAACAAAGTAAATATCAATGCATGCGCATCAATTCTATCCAAAGATCACAAAGTGAGAGACAAGTTCATCAAAGCAATGGAAGGGTCCATGTCTATGGATGACGCTGAGTTCAAGTCTGAGTTATGCTCTGATCTCGATTTAAAACATGCATTTGAACAAAGAATTTCAAAATGTAGATCATGGTTGACAACCTCCGAGCATGTTTTGAACAAAAAGCAAGTTATTGACGAGATCTTAACCAAGCATCTTGGTAACGATAGCGAAAAAATCAAGAAGATGTACAAAAAGGATGTTACTCCGTTGATTGCAGCCATTGTGAATGCAGAGACTAAAAAATTCAATAGGCATATACAGGATGATAAGGATGATTTGAACTATTATATCACATTGTATAATTCAATCAAGTTTAATCTACCTATTGAAAACTTCAAGCAAAGTTGGTTCTTAGATTCAACAGAAGGTCCAAATAGAATGAGGAAAAGAATTGTACGTGAGGTTGAGATATCGCACAAAGCATCTGATATTCCAATAGATAGTTCTTTGAAAGAGATGGAAGCCGAGTATACTGGATTGGACGAGGAAAACTATGAGCTATTATTATCAGAGCAACAACAAGACGACGTTGACACTTTACAGGAAGATAAAAATAGGAAAATTTTGAGAAGTTTATTCATTGGTGATAAGATTGTTCAAATTTTGAACGTTACTCAAATTCTAGGTCTTGAAACCTGTGAGTCGGCTCTTATTATTGGGATCAGTCATTTGTATTTAGCTGGATATTATTTCCATACTTCTATGGGTGAGATAGTTGATATTGATGACGCTCCAGAAGATGAACGTGATCCATATGTCAAGGTTATTTCCGGTAATGATAAACAAAAAGAAGGTGAGAAAACCACACATACCCATGAGACCAAGACTTGGGAGATAAGCAATCTTTTATCAATTTCAAAGAGAAATTTCTTGTTGAGGGATGTTGCCTTGGAATTTTTCTTTGTAGATGGTACCAGTTTCTTGATAACATGCTTGAACAAATCAATCAGAGATTCACTATTTAGTCAATTATCGTCAAAAATCACCGCTAAATATACTGACGAGGATTTAGCGGAAGCATTGAAGCTTGCATCACAGCAAGCTGCTTCTCACAAGTCAGGAGCTGTATCATCAACATCACCATTTGGAGCTAAACTCTTCAGTGCGATTGTTTCATCCGCTTCAACGTCCAATCTAGTTTACTCTTCTTTAACAAAGAAATGGAGAAGAGGTGAGTTATCAAATTTTTATTACTTGATATTACTCAATACACTAGCAGGTCGTACTTTTAACGACTTAACCCAGTATCCTGTATTCCCATTTGTTATAGCAGATTATGAAAGTGATGAACTTGATTTAGAGAATCCCGCCACTTTCAGAGACTTAAGCAAACCCATGGGTGCACAAACTTTAAAAAGAGCTAATCAATTCAAAGAGAGATTTCAAGCATCGGCAGAGATGTCACCAGACACACCCCCATTCCACTATGGAACACATTATTCATCAGCTATGATTGTAACATCATATTTGATTAGATTGAAACCGTTTGTAAAATCATACTTGTTATTACAGGGAGGGAAATTTGATCATGCAGATCGTACTTTTTACTCTATTGCTAAGACTTGGTATAGTGCATCAAGAGATCATACTACAGATGTGAGAGAATTGATACCTGAGTTTTACTATTTGCCAGAATTTTTAGTTAATTCAAATAACTTTGAGTTTGGTAATCTACAAGATGGTAATAAAGTTTCTGATGTTATTTTACCACCTTGGGCTAAAGGTGATCCATTAATATTTGTTTCTAAAATGAGACAAGCTTTGGAGAGTGATTATGTTTCCAAACATTTGCATGAATGGATTGATTTAGTATTTGGATTCAAGCAAAGAGGTGAAAAAGCCATTGAATCATTGAATTTATTTCATCATTTGAGTTATCATGGATCAACAGATTTGGATAAAATCAAAGATCAACATGAGAAATCAGTTATAGTTTCAGTGATTCATAATTTTGGACAAACACCATTACAAATTTTCAATACTGCACATCCTGAAAAGCAGAACTTTGATAAATTGAAATTCGATTCCTCTAAATTACTGAATTTGCCATTATCTGTGATTGAAACAAACATTCAAATTGATCATATTGAATTTGATTATGAGAAAAATGAATGGATTCCATTTGACAGATTCAATAGAGTGTTATCCAATGGTGTGAATAAGAATATAAGTGTTCAAATCGTATCAAATAGGAATCTTATAGTTAATGGAGTACTATTTGAAGATTTCAATAAATGTAAAATAACCAAAGTGGAAATATTAACAAATAAATTATTTTTGGTTGGTTTCCAAGATGGTACAATACAAGTGCTGAAAATACAAACTGATAGATTATCAGAATTGAAAAATTCACAACGATCATACCTTTCACAATCTCAATGGCCTTTAAAATTAGTTACAAATGTTGAAAATATAAAGAATAGTAATCATGATGTTATGGTTTCATCTACTATTCAATCACCAATATCACCATCTCCTGCAAGTTTTTCAATGTTTACATCATCGTCATCATCATCATCAATGATGACTCCATTTGATTTAGTTAAACAGTCTATTTTCAGAGGTCATTCATCATCGATTATATCTATCAAACATGCATTGAAATATAAATCTGTTTTAACATTATCATCAAATGGTGATGTTAAATTATGGGATTTATTAACAGGTACATTGATTAGAGATATAGATAATGATTGTAAATTGATTTCAATTTCAAAAAATTTAGGATTAATAGTCACTGTTAAGAATGTTAAGAATATGATTTCAGTATTTACAATTAATGGATATAGTATAATTAAGCATGATTATGATTATGATTATGCTGATGATATTACAACTATTGAATTTTCAGAATTTTCAGAAATAGGTGATTGTAGTGGTGGTGGTGGTGGTGGTTTAGAATTGAGTTCTTTGAAAATAAGCAAGAATCTAAACATACCTTGGTGTAATTATGCAAATCTTGCAATTGGTACCAATGAAGGATCTATGAAATTGTATGAATTGAAATTATCGAAATCGTGGGAATTAATAGAGTTGAGAAAATTCGATCAAGTGACTGTTGGTGTGAGTGATCCTGTCTCTACCGAATCATCAAAATCCAACAATAACAGTAACGATGTTAAAATTACATCAATAAAGTTTAATTTATCGGTTGAATTGAATGGGAATGGGAATAGAATAGGTAGAGGTGAATTAATCGTTGGTGATTCAAGTGGTAGATTGATGATATGGCGTTAGCTAATCTCATATAAGAATGAAAATACAATGTTACATTTATAGATATTGGGAAAATGTATAAATTTAAGTATTGAATTAAATTAATGAATGAATGAATGAATGAATGAAATAATAAATGATACATGAAAAAGTCTCGTTTGCAAATAGTTGTAACACAACTCTCTATCTAAATAGTTGTATGACTGACTCGAGCTCAGTAGTAAAATAACACAGTTTGAAAAAAAAGTAAAATAAACTATAAAGTAAATGACACAAGGTATTAAATAACAAGGAAAATAATAAATAAATAAATAGAATAGAATAAAATAAAATAAAAAGCGTATCTAGCAATGGAAATTGAAGCATGTCAAGTGAAATTTCTAATATGTATTATATTCAACAAGAGCAGCTACGATAAACCTTGGAATAGTTGACATTGTATGTAATGATGATGATGCGTGATGCAAACATGAAGTAAATCATTAAACTTTCCGTTTCCTCTTCAACAAAGTAGCAAATCATAAACTCTGAGATGATAGGTATTAATAATGGATATTCAATTATCTTCCAAGTGGTGAAACGTGATCATTTTTGTTAAGTAGACTCAATGCTGGTTCAGTGATGTGATAGTTGTTTCGTGTGATGATCAAATCAAACATACACTTATTTTCTTATCAATGGAACTCCAAAAGGTATAGAGATGTTTTCTGGGTAGTAACAAAAATTCTTCCTCATGATGATTTTGGTTTGTTGCGTGGTTGTGAATAAACTTCTTTTTCTTATGCTACAAATAATCTAATTCGATCGGTGTTCACAGTACAATGATCATTAAACTAAATTCGATGCTATGAGAAAAATTCCCCCTCGTGATGATTTTAGCATTGAATTTAACTTGGTAGCCATTGTATTGTAAACAAGCGACTGAAGTGACTATTTGTAGCATTAGGAACATAATAAAGCATCGTTCAAAACAATATCACCAGCATGGGTTTATCCGTTTCAACAATGGGTAGAAGAACATGGAATATGAAATTTATTTTTGCAGTAAAACTTATGACATTGAGGTATGATTATTGACTTGAGATTTCAAAATTGACTTTTCAACAATAATGATTGATTTGAAATATTCAGTAATTTGAATCATCAAACAAAGCACCAAATCCATAACAATGACTTTTCAACAACAATGAATCATTTGAAGTAAGCCAGTAAATCAAATCATCAAAAAAAGCAGCAAATCCATAAC
>KV453849.1:270111-414896 GCA_001661425.1 Ogataea arabinofermentans
ATTAATTTAAATAATCAAACAAAGCACCAAAATACTAAGTCTAACATAACGGTAACTTTGATTAATGAGTATTCAGTATCGGTACCGAACCCATACTGCACTGCACTGCATCTATATGACATTAAAGTATAATTAGTGTCTTGACATTATTCAGTAACAGTACCTCCATATTACATCTAACCAAACCAAAACCAAATTACAATTGTAAAAATTGTTTTAGTAACATTATCACTTTCTAGAACCCCATCGATCATAACTAAACAAACCAACACCAATGAAAAACAAACCTAAACCTTCTAATAAAGTCAACTTCTTACCAGTTAAAATCATACTTATTGTAATAATAACTATTCTTTTCATCATGGCGGCAATTGAATAAGTTACAGTTGGCAACATACCTAATAAATGGAAAGCTAATAATGATTGTGAAAAATGAGATATACCATTCAATATAAGTAAAAACCAAGGTATGCTGTATATATTACGTATACCTGTTATTATTGAATTTTCAAATAATAAATCATATAATTCATAAGTTGTAAAAGTAGGTGTACTAAAAGCTAAACCAAACATAGCACAATACATTAAAGTTGTTAATTTATCAGGTTTATCAACTATTAAATTTGAATTTAATTTTTCATATGATGTATTATTACCATTACCATTATTTATTGGTGATGAAAATCCAGTTGAACTTGTTGATGAAGAATTATAAAAACCTTTTTCTAAATTATCATTATCATTGATTGGTAGTTGTTTAGATAATGCTAAAGAACCAGGATCTTTATGTAATTTATTTAAAGTACCAACATTAACAACATTTTTAGCATATATTGATTGAAATGCAAAAATTAAAGCAGCAGTGAAAGCATAAGCTATACCTTTTAAATTACCAGATTGATCAGAATATAATTCAGCAGCAGCTTGAGCAGCAGCAGTTGAATTGAAATTAGGTGTTGTATTCATATCATTTAAATGTAATTTAATAAATTGAGCTTCTTTTTCAATTGATTGAGAGAAAACTATTATAATAACACCTAATAATAAAGGAATTAAAGATAAATAAGTAGTTATTGGAAATCTAACTTTATAATAAGTTCTATAACCAAATACAATTAATAAAGGACTTAAAGCTCTAACAGAAGCAACAGTTGCAATTGGACATAAAGAAGTAGCAGCTAAACTAAATAATTTACCAATAAATTGAAATGAACCCATTGGTAAAAATATTTTTAATAATTTTTTATCAATTATAAATTTGCCAGGAGGAACAGAATTTTTAGGTAATTGAAATCTTAAATGAGGGAATTTTAATAATATATAAATTGTAATATAACCAAGTAATAAATTTGATAAAAATTGAAATTCACCAACAAAAATAGGGAAATGGAAATCAGTTAAAATTGATTTAGTTAATTGAGAAGTTAAACTTGAAATGAAATACCAAGTGGCACACATTGAAACTATTCTTAAGTTGATTAGATTGGAATAAGAAGATATAAAACGATTATTAGAGTATTTCATGATGATGGATGGGTATATAAGTTCATGTGGGAGAGGGAGTGGGAATGGGAATGGGAGAGGGCAATGGGCAATGGAATGTTAATTTATAATGAATGGGCAGTGAAAAGATAGCAAAGGGTAGAAGTGTGAAGTAGTGATTGATAGATGAATTGAGATGAATATAAGCGAATGCAATGAATAAGTATACGATGTATAAGTATAGTAGTATAGTATATATTAATAACAAAGATAAGTAATACAAACAAGACAAAGACAAAGACAAAGACAAAGACAAGGTAATAATAGAAATTGTTAATTCAAGAAGCGCTTTATTATGTGATTGATTATGTCATTGATTATGTCATCTTCTATATTATGTAATTGATTATATAATATTTCATGATTAGCTAATTGATTATGTCATATATATATATAAATTTGTATTATGTAATCAATTATATAATATATATTTGTATGATTACATAATCAATTATATAATATACATTTGTATTACATAACCCATTACATCATCCACTTTTAGCAGCTAAAATTCTCTCATTAAAAGTTGGATCAAAATAAGCAATTATTTGTGGTAAACTAATTAATACAATTAATCCAATTGTAATACCAATAATTAATGGATTTTGTATAATTAATCCTAATAATGGTATTGATGATATAATAGTTTTAGCATTTTCAATTTCAATAAATTGTTTAAATTTAATATCATTAAAATTAAATTTTAAATCTTGTAATTTAATTAAATTATCTTTATTTTCATATCCTGTTTTTAATTCATATATATTAAATGTTGTATTTTGTAATTCCAATTTAAATTTATTTGTTCTTTTAAATGTGAAATCTAAACTATTAAATATCAATTCATATGAAGTGACGTTGTCAATTGATGATATATTAAATAAACCATCTTTATTAAAATGATAATATTGTTTATCCTTAGTTAGTGAATTTATTAATATTATACTTGTTCTTGATGGATCATATAATGATACATGTTCAATTGGTAAATCTAATTTACCAATTATATTGAGTGAGAATGAACAAGATATAAGTAGTAGTAGTGAGAGTAGTGAATTGTAATGCATGATTAAAACTTATAGTCTAATATACCAGTACACCAACTCTAATGTACCAATATACCAGTATACCAACTAGTGATATACCTGAATACCAGTATACCAGTATACCAGTATACCACTAATACGTCTTCATCAACACATCTTTACACCACAAATAAACAAATTTAAAAAATTTTCAAATTTCAAATTCCAACTTGTTAACTACAACATTACAATTCTTCTTTCTTTACTCATTACAGGAACATTATATATTGTAGGGTGGTTAATGCCTTTTCTTTCTAGATTGCCTCCCTCTACATTTGTTCCGAGACTAATATTAGGTTTATTTAATTGATTTTGTTTGTGTTTATTTATCAGTAATACATTCTTTTTAAATTAAATACCTATACATTATATATATACATTATATTTATTAATTAATTAACTATGCACCGAAATTATTTTTTGAATAATGCATTGGTGGTAAATTTGGATGTTCAACTTCTTTAAATGTTTGACAATCCATTTCATATTCTTGTTTATCATTTAATGTTAAATTAATAACTGCTCCTAAATTACCTTGAACATCACAATAATTAGGTGCACTAAATACAGTAATTAAATATCCATCATGTTCAATTTCATATCCATTCATTCTAACTTCATGTGATCTAATAATACATTTTAAATTATTTGAATCACAGAATTTTTTTGTAATATCAGGTCCAAATTGTATACCAAGACCTCTCTTAGACATTGATCTACCATTTTCAAATTGTGGATCTGTCCATAATAATTCCATTTCAATACCTTGTCTTGAAGGTTGTTTATTATTCAATCTATTAATCTTTCTAATATCATTTATTGTAACATTATCATCACTAAATAATCCTCCATGCATAACCAAATATTCTTGTCCAATTAATGTTGCATATGGTAACAAATTAAAAGATTCTGAAAAACATTTAAATATTTTTTCACCATATTTAAATTTACATTCATCTTCAAATCCATATACTTTATTCATATCATTTGTTTCATGATTACCTCTATTAATGAACATATTGTTTGGATATATGATTTTTAATAAATATAATAATATAGCAACTTCACATGACCATGAACCTCTATCAACGAAATCTCCATTGAATAAATAACAATGTTCCAAATTGACTTGTCCAAATTTATCAAAAATATTTAAAACATCAAAAAATTGACCATGTGTATCACCACAAATAGTTATCTTTTTGACAATTTCATTAAATTGAACTTCAGTTTCATTGGTCTTAGTTCTTTTCAATCCAATTTCAACTAATGATTTTTCATTGTTTAATAAATCATTCACTTTTAATATGATTCCAAATACATATTTCTTAGGCAACTTACCACCATTTTTAAATAAATCAATAGTATATTTCAAGAAATCGTCATTAAACCCAACAATTTCATTATTTTCAAAAGACAACTGAGGTCCAACATACCATGATTCCAAAGAAATAGAATTCAAATCCAAATCTTTCAAAACTCCAAAATTATCATCTACAACAATAGCTTTTTCAAAAGCTAATTGTTTTAAAATCAAATCAACGTTTTTCTGCAACTTTAAAGCATTTAAATCTTTGCCCTTTGTGAATTGTATAACTATCTTAATATCATTTAAACATTTCTTATACTCCATTATAGAAAAATAAGAAATAGCCCTACGATAATATGACTTTATATAGTTTTTGTTTATCTTTATGGCTGTCGTGGCGTCATTTATAGCCAATCCGTAATTTTCCAACTTTATATTTGCTTGTGCTCTATTTGAATAATAAATTTCATTATTTGCGTTTAGTTCGATAGCTAATGTATACAATTCAACAGCTTTTTCGAAATTGTTGCATTTTAATTCTTCATTTCCTAAGTTTTTATATTCATCAGCTGTTAATGTTGTCATTTTAGTTGTCTGTTTGTACTTAGAGTTGTGTTTGTTAAGTGTTGTGTATGTGTGAAGTGAAACAAATTTAAATTTTCATTTTTTGTGCGTGTGAGTGTTTGTACTGTGTGTTTGTCTGTACTACACTGCACTATATTATACTGTATTGTACTGTATTATAATGTGTTATACTATATTATACTATATTATACTATATTATACTATATTATACTATATTATACTATACTATATATACTAGGGATACTCGTATACTTCGTATATGAGCATAGTTACTTCACTCTCACTGAATAATTATCACCAGACCTAGTTATATATCTAACATATGGAAAACTAGGATAATTCATCTTTGGTTCATTAATCTTTAAATATTTAACTTGTAAACCACTAGTTACAAAACCTTGCATTTCAAACTTCAAATTAACTGGTCTTTTCTTAAAATTTTCTAAATTTCCAATATTATTGATACTTGGTAATAATAATTCACTAATCATAACATATTCTTTACCACCTTGAATTTTCTTAAATTTCCAAATTAACACGGATTCACCAGGTATATATTTAATTGAACCTTTATTATAATGGAATTTAGGAGAATCTAAATATTCAGGAACAGGAATTCTAATTTCTAATTTATTAGCTATGATTTTATTTTTAAAATTAGCTTTAACTTTTAACATTATTTCAATTCTTGTATTTGAATGATTTTTCAATTTATAATCAATTATAAATAATGGTCTTAATGTATTTGAATGTACTCTATAATTCATCAATTCGAATTCTCCATCAGGTGGTATAAATGAAATCAATTTTTCACTTTCAAATTTAGATAATCTAACACATTGATGAAATTTAACATCTTCAACATCAACTCCTTTACCATTTGAATTTGAATCTCCCCCCTTTATTGAATTAATACCACTATTTAAAAATCTTTCATTTAAGCCTAATATTAATTCAGGCATACCTGATAAATAACATTTCAATTTAATAGATCCATAAATTTCAGAACTTATCATTTGTCCCTTTGAATTAATTAACATATCAATTGATTCAATAACATCTAAATATGCTTCATTTTTATTATACATAATACCATTAGTTCTCCAATTGATTGAATTAGTTAAAGTTGAAGGTGGTATATTAGCTGTAATTTGCTTGTTATTATGACTACCACTACTACTATTCCCCCCACCACCACCACTCTTAACACTTGATATGACATTCTCTAATGTAAATGAATCTTGAGTAATGTATTCTTTTAATATTTTTTCATCTGTTATTTGAGGTATGCCGAAATCCATCATCTCATCTAACAATTCATAAATGATTGAAAAATTATCACGAATTGATTCTTCTTCTAATGATTTAACATAACTTTCTAAAACTTTAATTAAATTATTTAAATAACACATTATATTGAATACATTAGTATCATTTTTAGTTAATGCTAATAAATATAAATTCTTATGAATTAAATAAATATAATTTATACCATTATTGAATATAACTGGTTTAACATTTGATTCATCATTATTATTAATATCACCACCACCACCACCACCACCAAGTGAATTTTCTAATAATAACATTGGAAATTTCTCAATTGCTGAATGTGGTATATCTCCTTTATAATCACGTGAAAGTAAAGGACGACATTTGTCATCTAAAAAATAAACAACAGAAGCCATTGTGTGTGTGTGTGTGTGTGTGTATATGTAATTAGTGTATAGTATTAATAGAAGGTTGCTTGTTACTTGTTACTTGTTACTTGTTACTTGTTGATAGTTGTTAATTTGAAGACACGAATTTGTACTATTTAATTAATCGACGCGTCGATCGACTTGTAGATTAAATCGACGCGTCGATAATATATAAACGTCGATCGACGCGTGAATGACGTCATACAACTACAAATTTAAAGCAATTGAATACACAAATACACACAAACAGATAATGAGTTTGATTATTATCACTTGATTTAATTGATGTTATATGTATATACTTGACTTATTTATTTGATTTATTTATTTATTTATTCATCACTTACTCTTGTTATAGTGTTTTATATTCACATTCACATTCACAATTATGACTGTTGATACTGGTATCACTCTTTCAGCGTATGTTATACTCATATCACTCAATCTCTTATCTTTTCTTATCTTATCGATATACTAACCACTCTAACTAGTTTCTCTAATAAACCATCTATTCATAATCAACTTGAACATAATTCTTTACTTTTGAAATCTCGTTTTTATAATGTTGATATAACAATGGTGTATGTATACTTATTTTACTTGCTTATCATTAAAAACTCTTACTAACTAACACCACTTCATTTATAGTCACTGGCAATTAAAAGATTTAATTTGTGCTTCTTCAAATTCAAATAATATTTATTATCCATATGATAAACAATTGATGAAATTAAACTTTGATGATTCAAATTCAATAGAATTAACTAAATTTGATACTTCTCCAAGATGTTTAAAAGAAAAAGATGGTTTGATTGTAATTGGTGCTGAAATTAATTCAAATATAAATAATAATAATAATAATAATTCGAATAACAGTAACAATATAAGTTCAAGAAGAGGATTATTTGGTTTATTTAATGAAAATACAAATTATTTAGAAAATAAAATAGTTGGTAATCTAATCAATAATGATGTTTCAATTTATAAATTATCTAATAATTCATATAAATCAATCATTTGTAATAATGATCAAAATTTATATTTATTAGATATAAATAATAATGGTATTAATTCAAAATCAGAAACTAAAATCAATTTAGGAATGCCATTAAATCATTCTTCACTTTCACCAGATCAAAAAAATTTAATTACAGTTGGTGATTCTCCAAAAATTATATTATTACATCCAATGGAAGAAAATTTAAAAAATATAAATTCAAAAACAATAATTTCAACAAATTATGATTCTGGATTTTCAATTGATTGGAATCAATCATCTCAATTATTTAGTGTTTGTTTCCAAGAAGGTATTAATCAAATTTATGATATTAGAAATACCACTCATCCAATTCATGAAATTTATTCAACTAGAAAATCTCAACAAAATGGTGCTTTCCGTGTAACTACCTTCACTAAAGGTACTGATGATTTCTTATTCATTTCTGAACATCAAGGTAGAATTCATATGATAGATACTAGAAATTTCAACAATCATACAATCATCCTCTTACCTAAACAATCTTATGACAAATCAACAAATTCTTTTAATCAACCAATTACAAAATCATATAATGAGGTGTTAGATTTAGATTTTGAATCTTCACATACAACAACTACCCCATCATCATCTACTCAATTATATCATCCTCAACTCCCGACACATGCCCATCAAACAGAACATACTTTGAAAAACGCATCATCTTATAATAACAATCTTAAAAAAGGTGCTTTAAACTATAATGTTCAAATTCAAGATGATCAATATTATTTAAATTCAGATTTAAATGTTTGTGGGTTGAGTATTCTAAATACTTTAAATGATCAAAATTCAGTTGCGATAGGTACTCAAGATGGTTTAATTTGTTGGGAAATTGATTCTTGGAAAAGAAGATGTTTCCCATCTTGTCAATATGCTTGAGTTAAGTATATGTTATGTGTATTTACCCTTTTTTTACGTTTTCATTGTGCTATGTACTTCATGCCCTCTCTCTTTCTTCTCTATTCACGTCCGTTTACGAAATTTACCATATCATATCATAAATAAAAAGTTTTTTCAAATATTACAAATCAGCTATATATTAATCATCTATAATACTGAGGTCTATTAACATTTAAACCATATTCATCTAAAGCACTACTTAAATCTTCCATTGTTAAACTAACTTTTTGATTATGTTGACCTTGTTGATTACCACCAAGTGTATTAGTATTACTACCTTCATTAGTTGTATTTGTAGTAGTACCACCAGTACCACCTTCTTGATTCACATTAACATCATCATTATTAGAACCATTTGCAACATTACTTGAAGTAGCAGCCATCAAAGCTCTTGCTCTAACATGAGGATTTGAAGAATTATAAACAGCTGTATTGGATCTAATTCTAGAATATTCATAAGCATCAGTTGCTATATCACTTATGAATTTTTGTGTTGCTAATGCTAATAATCTTTTAATTTTATAATTTGTTGATTGAAATCCATTTTTACAAAGATAATAATCAGTTACACTATCTGGTATGATTGGTGTGAATTCTTCATCTGACATCATATCTAATATTTCTTCTAATGTTTTATCTGATCTTGTTAATTCTGGTAAATTTGTTATTGAAGGTTTTAATTTTGTTAATCCTGGATCATTGGATTCATCATCTTCATTATCTGATGTTTCATTTAATTTTCTTTTTTTTGTAGTTGTTGTTGCAGGTGTTGTTGTTGTTGTTGGTGTTGCTGTTTCTGCTATATTTGGTTGTTTTGATGATTCTTCTTCTTCCATGAGTTGATCAACATCATTAGTTGAGAATAATGTACTCTGTGCAGGTTGTTTTATTTGTTCTTCTTTCTGTTTTTCTTCTTCCTCTTCCTCCTCCTCCTCTTCTTCCTCCTCCTCTTCTTCTTCTTCTTCTTCTTCGTCATCCTCCTCTTTCTCTTTCTCTTCTTCTTCAATTTTTTCATCTTTCTCCTCCTCTTTGTTTTCCTCTTCTTCTTTTGCTTCCTCCTCTTCTTCTTCTGCCTCTTCTTCTTCCTTAGCATCTTGATCCACTTCAGCTTTAATATCTGTATCTTCATTCTTCACCTCTTCTTCTTCTTCATGTGATTCCACAGCATTGGCCTCTGTGTCCTTGTCCTTGTCATTGTCATTGTCTTTGTCTTTATTATCAGCATTGTCAGTTGAGGAGTTCTCCAGCACCCCAGTGTGTGTCTCTGTCTCTGTCTCTGTAGCTGTAACTGCAACTGCAACTGGTGACTGCTGCCCAGCAGCATCCTGTGTCGAATCCTCCGTACTCATACTAGCTAGCACTGTAACAAATACCAACCAACTAACAAACACTTGATAAACTGTAATTGTGGTTGTCAAGAAAACGAAAAACACAAAAATTCGCACAAAAAACAAAAACAAATTTAATTAGTAAAACTCGTTTCAGCCAGACTTGTATATATATTTGCTATTACTAATTACTAATTACTAATTATCACTCACTATATATACACAGTATTTGCCTTCTTATTCATTGCTATTCAATTGCTGAATTATAGATACAAATATATACTAAACTTATTTCAATTTTAGATCAAAGTAAATGCTAAGAACAATGAAATCTCATTATCAATATTTAGTAATTGGTGGTGGTTCAGGTGGTGTTGCATCTGCTAGAAGAGCTGCTAAATTCGGTGCTTCGACTTTAGTTGTTGAAACTAAACAAATGGGAGGTACTTGTGTTAATGTTGGTTGTGTTCCTAAGAAAGTTATGTGGTATGCATCAGATATGGCATCAAAGATAAGATTAGCTAAAGATTATGGATTTGAACAAGTTGATCCTAATTTTGCAAATCAATTTAATTGGTCTACTTTAAAAGAAAAAAGAGATTCTTATATTAAAAGATTAAATGGTATTTATGAAAGAAATATGTCTAAAGAAGGTGTTGATTTCATTTATGGTTTTGCAAGATTTACAAAAGATGGTAAAATTGAAGTTGTTCATAAAGATGATTCTTCAAATATTTCAACTTTTACAGCTGATAATATTTTAATTGCAACTGGTGGTACACCTGTTGATCCAACTAATATTAAAGGTTATGAATTAGGTATTTCATCTGATGGGTTCTTTGAATTGGATTATCAACCTAAAAAAGTTGCTATTGTTGGTGCTGGTTATATTGGTGTTGAATTAGCTGGTGTTTTTAAAGGTCTTGGATCTGAAACTCATTTAATTATTAGAGGTGATACAGTTTTAAGAAAATTCGATCCTTTAATTCAAGAAACTATTACTAATCATTATGTTAAAGAAGGTATTAACGTTCATAAACAATCACAAGTTGTTTCTGTTGAAAAATTACCAAATGGTTTGAAAAAAGTTACACTTAATAATGGTTCTAATATTGAAGTTGAAGAAATAATTTGGACTATTGGTAGAAAATCTTTAATTCAACTTGGTGTTGAAAATATTGGTTTAAAATTAAATAAAAATGAACAAGTTATTGTTGATGAATTTCAAAATACTAATGTTAAAAATGTTTTCTCATTAGGTGATGTTGTTGGTAATGTTGAATTAACTCCAGTTGCAATTGCAACTGGTCGTAAATTATCAAATAGATTATTTGGTCCTGAACAATTCAAAGAATTAAAACAATCATTTGATTTAATTCCTTCTGCTATTTTCTCACATCCTGAAGCTGGTTCATGTGGTTTAACTGAACAAGAAGCAATTGAAAAATATGGTAAAGATGATGTTAAAACTTATACTTCTAAATTCACATCAATGTTTTATGCAATGAGTGAACATAAATCTCCAACTGCTTATAAATTAGTTTGTATTAAGAGTGAAAATGAAAGAGTTGCAGGTTTACATATTGTTGGTGATGCATCTTCTGAAATTTTACAAGGTTTTGGTGTTGCTATGAAAATGGGTGCTACAAAACAAGATTTCGATAATTGTGTTGCTATTCATCCAACTTCTGCTGAAGAATTAGTTACAATGGTTTAAATCCTTTATATTTTAATATAGAATTTTAGTCAATGAATTGAATTAATTATAATCATTACATGTACGTTTTTAAATTATTGTGTTTGACATTACTTGAGAAGTGAAAAAAAGTAGAAATTAAAAAATTTGTATGTAAAAATAAATCTTAATGTTGTTATTTCAATCAGAATTACCCATCACTTGTTTAATAGGTTCAACATCATGTAAATATAATTTATGTTCTTGAATATATCTAATAACTGAATTTGGTAATAAATATTGAACACTCATATTACGTCTAATAAACAACCTCACTTTAGTTGAACTAATATCATTATAAATCAATTGTTTAATAACCAAAATATTTTTACGATGTTCATACATAACATCATGAGATAATAAAAATGATCTAACATCAGAACCTGTTCTTTCAACAATTAAACAACCATAATTACCTAAAATATGATGTAAATCAAGATCAGCCCAAACATTTGGTTCACCCATTGATTCAATTAAATCACCACCAGCTAATAACATTATTTTAACACCAATTCTTTCTGTTGAACTATTTGATTTTAAAACACCACCTCTATTTATATTAATTTCTTGATTAAAATGATCTAATACTAATGCAGTTCTTGTATATTTTGGTTGTAATGATTCCCATGCATCAACCATTAACCATGAAGATGTTCTTTCACAAGCTAATTCACACATTCTAACACGATGTGCACTTGCTGCTAATCCTGGTTTTTTATAATTATCAGAAACTGGTGAATAATATCCACCTAAAACTTCAAATTTTGTTGATTCTCTAATTGAATCTAAAGCCATTTCAAACATACGTAAATGTAAATAAGTTATTGGTGAAAATGATCCACATGCAACAATAACAAGTGGATATTTATTTGGATCTGTTAATCTTGTTTTAAGTCTATGAGTTGGAAATCTATAATCATTTAATGATTTAGATTGTCTTTGAACTCCATGTGGAACTTCTTCAAGATCTGCTATTTGGAAAGAATGAACTCTTGGTAAATTTGTCGTACTTATATTAAAAGATTCAGATCTTTCCTTTCTTTGAATGAATTTCTCATCATCAATAGATGATTTTGATGTTGGAACGTTATCAATCTGATGTTGTTGTTGTTGTTGTTGTTGTTCTTCCTCATCTTCTTCACTTGAACTAAATGGTTGTAATTCAGTTGGTAATTTAGGTATTTTATGTTTTTTTATACTATTAGGTGATGTTGTTCTTGGTGGTGTTTCAAATGAAAATATTGGTTTACTACCTATTGGATGTTCAATAATATTATTAGTATAATTACCATTTTTCAAATTTGAAAATGAACTTTTTCTTGAATTATTTAATGAATCAACATTTGATAAAGTTGGTGATGCAGTTGCAGGTTTCGAACTTGACATTGTTTGATGAGTGATTGGTTGATCTATTGGTTGTAAATAATCTGCTAAAACGTATTTTTGAATAGGTTGCCTATTAGGAATCAGTTTTGAAGAGACTGTTGGTTCAACAGGTGGATTCGTTGACGGTGGTTTGAAATTTGGATCTTGTGTTGGATCCATTTGAGCTGAAATAAAGAAAGATACGTGTTTTAATTTATTCAATCGATCGTTCTCTTGTCAAATTGATGTTTATGATACGGTACCTGATTAAGTGTTCAAAATGAAGAGATAAAATCGCAGATCCTACGCGGATTAGATGTCACAAGAACTAAAGAGTAAAAAAGCAAGATCAAGCAAGACGGATAATCTTATATAAATAATCAATTAAAGAAAAGGGATAAGCCATGTTGATTATATACAATCATACAAGTAAGTCACTACTAAATTGAAGAGCCGTTGCGTCGAAAATTGACGTTGTTGAAGCCTCAATCAGATTCGTTCGGGTGCCGGGTGCGTGGCTGAAGAGGGGTGGGGTGTGCACTGTGGATATTGGAGCGGCAGTCCGGCTTGCGAGTCTTCGGATACTCTGCGACGACGTGACAGGGTGCCATACTCAACACAAGTCCCCGGTATCCCCATCACCGTGCACCCCCCCCCCCCCCCCCCAAGTCCCTGCCCCTCTACACCAGCCACGCAGCACGCTCACGCAGCACGCAGCACGCTCACACTCACGCTCAAATAGCCTCTGTTTACCAAAAAGCCACAAACGAACATACCGTTTTGGGAATCTTAAGAGACTCGGCGGTGTCACGTGTGGGAAAGTTGCTGTTTTGGGTGATTATATAATGCTTTACAAATCATAATCTACACCATCCTTCAACCCAACTGTATTCACTTGATCCTTCATTTCCACTACCACTTACACTTTGGAAATACTTCATTATATCTTCCAAATTCAAATCACAGTGATACATCTTATTATTCTCTCCACCGGTATAAAAATGCAAATTAATACCATTAGTTTGTCTTGTTGGTTCAATCAATAATCCAACTTGAATTAAATTCTCCCAGCACGTTAACATTAAATCTCTTGAACTTGTAGGTGTAGTATATTTAATATTACCCATTGTTTGTAATTGTGAATTCAAAGTATTATTTTGTTTTCTTGCCAATCTTTCATATTCTTCAAATGATACATTGAAATTAATAGTTTCAAGTGAATTTTTCAAACATTGTCTTGCTGAACAAATCAATAATTGTAATTCAAGTTCACTTATACTTTTCAATAATTCAAAACTCTCATTTTTAAAGTCAGTTCTTGAGAATTTATATGATTTATCATTGAATTCACTGATTTTCAAATCCATAATGAAAGGAATCAATGAATTTTTCAAACTGTTCAAATCTTTAATAGTGTAATAATTTTCAACAATCATCTTTCTTAATTCACCTCCTTTATTGGATATCAATTCATCAATACATTCATGATATTGATTCAAACATGATTGTAAATCACCATTTGAATTCAGTTCATCGTCATCAACTTCAACCTTTAATAAAGTTTTAACATATTCAATAAATTCATCCATATTTTTAGCCTTGTTAATTTGAATCACTCTCTGACTGAATCGACTCTTAACTCTTTTTTCTAATTGTTCTCTGACTGTTGTTTTAGATGTCAAACCAATAACTGCAATAGGTGAGGTTCTGGAAGAATGATTCACTTGTGCAATATCAAATAAATTATATAGTAATGTTTGTTTTGAACTATTGGTATATCTTTCAAATTCATCTAATAAAAATATAATAGGAACTTGATTCTGGTTTTGCTGTTGTTGCTGTTGTTGTCCTTTTTTGCTACTATCATACTCCTCTTCTTCTTCCACTTCTTCATCATCATCCTCATTCAATCTGGATCGATCCAATAAGCTCATGATTGTTGTCATTGTAGCATTAACAGATAACTTTTCAAAAGTGGCATCAGCAGCAACATTCGGATCCATAACTTGCCAATCTAACTGTCTAGCTATTTCTTTAACTGCATTCTTATCATTATCTTGAAATAATCCATTCAATCTAATGATGAAAAAACTCTTACCATATTTCTCAGTCAATTCTATAATTACATTGTTGATCAATGTAGTCTTACCTGATCCTCTAGGTCCTATCAATAAACATGATTTACCTTCATTGAATCGTATAGTATTCTCCAACATCTTATATATTTCCAACCGTTCATTTTCAAGGTTATATAATTTTATTTTTTTAGTTCCTGATGTGGTTCTATTGGTTAAATTTGAAAGAACTTTCAATTTGATATGCTTTTCAAATGTCTCATCAATACAATCATGTTCCAATTCCCTAGTCATAACTGCTCAATACTTAGATTCAAATGAACTCAATCCAAGTGTAAAAGAAATACATTGAATCTATTCATATTTGATAAAGTGATCTGAAATCTTTCAAATCAAAAAATCAACAAACTTCGAGGCGGTGTCCGTATCTCGATTACGTAAACGTGTATCTGTCAATACACGACATTCTATTATAAAATTCCCCACTTTAAATAGACTAAAAAGGGATAAAAAAATTCATCATTTATTAAAAAAGAATTGCCGTTAATTCTCATAATAGCAAAAGTTAAGAAAGAAAAGTGGCTCAAATTAAATAATTATAAAGGGCGTTCTTTAGAAACTGACAAAAAAAAAAAAAAAAAAAATTTAATATATGTAGTTGTATAAATAAATAAGCTCCACAGCTAATCTAATTCATACCAACGCATTCTCGTAGAAATCAGCAGGTAATGTACCCAGCATTTTCCGTCTTTCAATCTCATCGTCACTCAAAATTAAAAATTCTCCTTCAGCATTCGGATCTCCATAAGCGTTATCAGGATCATCATCATCGTCTTGATCAATTAGTTTATAATTTTGTCTCGTCGCTTGTCTACGACCTCTCTCACCTCCTAAAATCTCATGTAAATCTCTCTTTTCATAATCTAATTCTTTCAACATTCTTCTTGTACTATTGATTTTTTTCTCTTCGTATTCTATTTCACTTTCGTTGCGTGATTTATTTCTATTGACTGTAATTCTTCTATTAGTTGCTCTATCACGACGACGACGACGTCTTATAGGTTCAGTAGGATAAACACAATTGATATTCTTTTCGACGCACCTTGAACAACCTGTAGGTTTTTTGTCACATTTTTTGTGTGTGGCTGCACAACTGGTGCAGATTCTTACAGTGGTGAGAGACCTGTTATTTGACGATCCCTGCCTACTTTTTCTTTGTTTGGAACCACCTCTACGGGCAACTCTCGATGTACTTTGGTGATCTGAATACTCAGAATCAGAGTTATACTCAGATTCAGATCCAGATTCGACCTCGGCCTCGGCCTCAGATTCGGATGCAGATGCCAATGTGGCTTCAGTCCCAGAACCAGAGCCTGAACCAAACCCAGGTCTATCAGCTTTAGGTGAATTTGTAGACAGAGAATTGGATTTGGGTTCGGATGCAATGTCAAACTCATGTTCGGGTTCTAATGTGAGATCATCACTTTCTTCCATCTTGACACGTATGTTGTTTGTATCATTTTTAACATTATTCATTACCGGTTGTTTAGGTTCGTTATTTGATCTCTTGACAAAAGATCCCGTTGCTGCGTTAACAACAGTAGAAGCAGCACTTTTGACGGAAGGTGATAAACCGCCATTCATATTGTGATTAATAACCGAAGATATGCCACCGTTTGGAGCATCAGTTGTGTTGTCAGCTGGCGGACGTGAAGCAGAACCTACAGAATTATCAATTGAAACACTATCAGCAATTCTATCATTGTTCGTTGATGGCGGCACCATCGTGGGAAAGACAGATTTAGTAACTGGAGACTTGACAAAGTTTCTAGCAGCGGCATCACTGTTGGTTGACTGTGGCACCCCCGTTGTGAAGACAGAATTATCAGCAGGCTGATTTGCACGGTTCGGAGCAACACTATCAGATGGCAATTTTTCAGTAGATGCAGAAGCATTAAGAAATGATAACTTTTCTGAAACTAAAGCAGTATTTTGATTATTATCAGCAGATCTTAAACTCAAGACAGGGCTCGGTTGAGACTGAGGCATACGGGGCTCTTCTCTTTCCGAAACCTCTCCCGCCCTGTAGTAATTACTTTTTTGTATCCTACGTCTTTCTCTCATCGCCTCCTCATACTCTTTAACCTCTTCTTTGTTGGTAATGTATGAACCACCAGGATAGTGACAATTCTTGAATTTCTTGGCGACACATATGTCACATGGCAATTGTTTGTTGCAAAAAGCCTCTCTTCCAATCCTTATGCATTTGGTACATGCTGACGAATAAATAAATCTCGGTTTGGTACCAGGTATAACCAGTTTTCCTGAAGAAGTTTTGGTGGTGATGTTGGGCAGATGGGTTAATCTTTGAGGCTTCTCATTAACCTTTGAGGTCTGAAGTTGTTGGTGATGATGTTGTTGTTGTGCTTGTGGTTGTGGTTGTTGTTGTTGTTGTTGTTTGAAAGTCCTTGTGCCAGCTCGTCTATCAGAAATTTGACCAAATTGTTGTTGCTGTTGTTTTTGTGGTTCCTGTTGTTGTTGTTGTTGTTGTTGTTGTTTTTGTGGTTGGGTAGGTCTAACAGCAGAGGGTCCAACCCTTCTTTTAGCAGCTTGATTATTACTTGTAACCACGTTTGTAGCCGGACGTCTTCTCGAACTAAAAGCAGAGACTACATCCTCAGTAGCTGTACCATCTGTAAGAGGCGGCGAGCCTTCTCTAACAAAATTCGTTTCATGGGTTTTCCTAACTTTGTCAAGTTGACTAACGGCAAAGCCACTCAGAGCTTGAGGTTTATATTCGATTTTTTTCATAGTAAGTGAAGAAAGGGGAAGGGGTTTTGATGCAATACTAGCAGCGACACTCTGTAGGACAGTACCACCGGCAACAGGTCGTGGAACCAACGTATCACCAACAGTGGAAGGTTTTGGAGCTGAAAGATTATCAATGATGGCACGTTGTGGGTGTGAAACTCGTTTTGAAGCACTATCAGCAGCGATACTCTTACCAACAGGAACAGGTTGTGGAACCAAAGTATTATCAACAATGACTGGTTGAGGAGCTGAAAGGTTGTCAATAGTGGCAGGTTTTGGAGCTGAAACGTTGTTAATACAAGTAGGTTGTTTAGCTGAAATATCATCAACAGTGGCAGGTTGTGGAGCTGAAAATTTATCGATAATGGCAGGTTGTGGAGCTGAAAATTTTTCAATGATGGCAGGTTGTGGAGGTAAAGAGTTGTCAACAGTAGAGCCCGGGGTAATTGGTGGTGGTGGAGGAACTGGTGAAGAAGCAGCGATCAATGTTGAAGAAGGTTGTGTTGTTGGATCGCTCTGTTTTGGAATCACTAATAATAATTTAGTAGGTGGATCAGGTTGCAAGGTAGTTGTAGCAGTAGGTTCAGAATTGGGAGGTATTTGAGGCTTACGTTTTCTCGGCGCCCGGCGCATTAATTTCACCTCGGTTGTATTTTTCGAGGCTGGAGTTCTCACAGAGGAAACTTTAGCATCATTAGCAGATCTCTTTCTGACAGGGAGGGTAGATGACATATTGAACTCATCGTCGTCTGAGTCCAGCACAATAGGCGCATCATCAGTTCCATATCGAGAACGGGTAAGCCTTCTAGCAAGAGTAGTACTATCGGCAACTGGAGGTGAACGTTTATGAGGTTTTGGAGGTTTTGCAGAAACTTTATTAGTTGTGATGGAATCTGCTGGTTTGGTTTGCTGTATAGGTTCCTGTATAGTTTCTAATGGAGATATCAAATTGTCATCTGACTCAGGTGCATCCAAAATCAACTCGGGCGTAAAAACTGTGGCAAGTTTATCTGCAAAATGCACTTTCCGCCTCTTTGAACGTGTTGTATTAGCTGAGAACGTTTCGAGTGGTCTTTTCAAATCAGTGCCATTTCTAGTAACCTTAAGGATACCTTTCGGAGCTTTGCTAGAAGTCGACTTTGGCACAACTTTGTCGCTTATTGAGGTTACAGTTGGTGCTGCTGAAGACTCGTCATCAGTACCTTTATGAATGTCAACAGGATACGAGGGATCATTCAAGTTTTCTATCTTCATTTCATTTGCTTTCAAAACACGTGCTTTCATTTGAACAGACCAACTATTCGCGATTTGCTTTTCAGCAAGTTTCTTTTTCTCCTCTATTAGCATCTTACCGATAGCATCATCTGCACCAACAGCTGCAGTTAGCTGTCTAATCTCATGAGGGAAATGTTGATTAAGCTCATTTTGATCTTGGAACGATGAGTTTGGTGATTGCAATGATTTTTCATTGATTTCGTTTACTTTCAAGTTGATAAAAGCTTTTTGTGACTGATCAGTATTCTCAAAATGATCATCACTTTTCATTTCTTCGTCAATAGCATCCTTGACTTCAAGCGTCACAGTGTTCTTCACAGTAGATTCCAATTTTGGAACGATTTCATGCTCATCTTCAGACTCTGGAGCTAGAAGGCTATATATTCTTTCCAATTCTTCTGGCTCTAAACCCTCTTCGTCAGATTCATTTAGAATATACATTTTGTTAGACATACAAGTTGGTGTAGAATAGACAAATGAGGTAGTCAAGGTACGAGGAACATCAGTAGAAACGGTGAGTTGTGTAGAGGGCTGTGTCATTTTCGGTTCATCCGTTAGCGTGATTGTGGTGTTGGGAGGTAACAGTAGTCCAGCTATAATGTTATTTGAGGGATTAAATTGAGCTTTCATATGAGGGTGGCGTAATCTGCGACTAACAAATTGCGGTTGTGGTTGTGGTTGTGGTTGAGGTGAGTACATTCACAACTTCTATATGAACCAAAGTTTGAGTTGGAAAACCAAAAAAAACAGAAAAACAACAAGCTATGATATAAACCAGTTCAAACACAAACGGAATAATAACGTGAATGAGGGCAAACTGTAAATGATAGACTTATTTTGTGTAACCAAGATTGTCTGACACTCCGTTGCAGAGTAGATACAGAAAAAAAAAGTTCAGAATAGTTCAATATGAGTCAAGCGAATGCTTATTCGGGAAGGATAAGTTGAAAAGTAATATATATATATATATAAAGTTTCTATACAATAGAAAAAACAAAAATGAGGAAATTGAATATAATATAACAAAATAATAAAGATAAGCTTGAAACAAATTTTGCGGTAATAGTTTCCTGTTTCCACGTGGCAACCAATCAACACCTTTACACAGATTCTGAAACTTTGAATTATTGCTGATTGGTTGACAGACAGCGGCGCTGAGGCGGTGCGAGCGCGTTTAAGGCTGTGTAAACTTTCTTCAAGGATGTAAAGAAACCCTGGTGAGCTCAAATCTCAAGATTTGAAACCCTCTTCAGTTCCTTCAAACTCTTCTTTCAAGGGCCAATAATGTAGCTTAAAATATAGTCCAATAAGTTGCAAAAAAAATTAAGTATGAGGCCAACAGGAATCGAACCTGCAACCCTTCGATTGCACGATATTGACTATCCTTACTGGAGTCGAAAGCTCTACCATTGAGCCATAGCCCCAACTCGTCTTTTTTATAGCGGATCGAGAGCTAACGTACTTTACGTTCTTTAGGTGGTTTAGGTGGTTTAGTTAGATTGAGTGATTAATAAAAATCAGAAATACAATTAGTTGAGGCAGGAATTGCTGAGGCAGAAATACAATTAGTTGAGGCAGAAATTGCTGAGGCAGACATAGATTTAGTTGAGGCAGAGATTGCTGAGACAGATACATACATTAAAGCTGAGGGGTTTGGTTGTTTTGATTGAAGTTCTCCATATTTTCTATTTTTGAATTGTCACTGTCACTATTGTCTATTATTCTATCTAACTAAACCACCTAAAGAACCTAAAGTACGTTAGCTCCCGATCCGTTATATCTTTGAGGTCCGGATTTACGTCATAGTCATTACTCATTAAAAATAAAAACTTCAGAAGAATACCTCTAGAGTTCAACCATCTTCAAGTATACTTTACTTTATTATACCATCATCATACATCATATAAACAGTGCTGGCTTATGCAGACGACGTACTCAGGTACAGTTTAATACAATTGTATAACACAAATGACTTAGATGCTCCATTCCATATTACAAACTCCACAAACACAAATCAAGACCAGAGTTCTGGGACTTCACCCCCCCACTATTTTCCTGTTCGTCGAGGCTTTGGCCTGTGTAGATACGAAAGGGGTACTAGTTGACTCTGTGCCTTCTCGATATGTAGTTCTAAAGACAGTGAAGTCTTGCATTAGAAGTGGTTGCATTTGCCGAATCTTCAGATGGAGTGACTTTTTTCCACTGTTACTAGTTTTGTTCTCTTTGTGTATACACTTGTAATTATAATGCATAATGAATATAGAGATATTTTTCAATCACTTCTCACTATCTATAATGCTTTACTTACAGGGCTACTCTTCACAAAACCCCAGAAGCATGTTGTGAGAAGAGCCTATGAAAAAAGTGGGGATTTTGCTTGCGTGCTCGGATAACTTTTTTCCCCAAAAACTACTGTTGACGCTGTAGTAACAACTTCCAAGACAGTCGTCTGGCTGAAAGAGCAGCACTCATAGGTAGAGTAGTGAATGCATGATGAGATGGGCAATTGCTTTTCAGTGCAATGTGACTAAAAGGTGTTCAAAGCAAGGAAGCCCAACCCGTAACGGGTAATCTGAACACACTAGCAGGCGCGCCAGGCAGTTTGCAAAATTTAAAGAGAAGACAACCCCAAAGTCTTCAAGCTTAGCAAGTTTTAAAGTTTGCCACCACTAAACAAAAGTTTGTTTCTTGATTTACAATCACTGAATAAACTTATCAAACTCCATTGCACAATGACATCATCAAGCTTACAAGGTCCATTACCAGATTCAGTGGTTAGTTTGTTAACCAATACCAATTTTGTTCATTTGGGAACTTGTTTGAATAACACCCCACACGTTAGTCTCATGAACTATACATTCATTACACCAACTGAAACATATCAAAAATCATCAAATGATTACTTCATTTTACTAGCCACACCAAAGGATACAAATAAATACAGAAATTTGACACAAAACCCTGTATGCTCTATACTTGTGCATGATTGGACCACCTCCGGTAAAGTTGATTCTAGTGAACAAAGTGGTCACTTATTGAAATTATTGATGGGACTGAACCAAAATGAGTTAAGTGATTTGAGTTGTACTTTGACTGGACATGTTGCCAAGTTTCTTGAAGATAGTGAAGAAAGTCAGTATTATAAGGATCTACATCTAAAGAACAATCCAAATGCTAAATGTTTCATTGAAGGTGATAATGTTGCCATGGTTCTAATAAAAATTGATGGTTCAAAAGTTGTTGACTCAAACAACAATATTTCACAATATAATTGAGTACTTCATTTTTTTATGTTTCAATCTGTTATTTATTTATTTTGTTCTCTATTCGTTTTGATTGTTATCGTACTTGTGTAATTAACTTCTTCTAAACCCTTTGGATTTGGCAATCGGACGTTGTCTTTTTAAACCCCAAATCTAAGTTACATATACATATGAGATATGATACAAAATGCGACAATCATATGATGATGTTTACACAACGAAAATAAAAAAATTATACAGATTGTCTGACTCTAAATATTTCTTCAAATACATTGCTTAATTACCTTCTGATCCGAAATCATTAGTAAACTCAACAAATTGATCTAAATCTTTTTGATTAACAGTTGGCTTATTGGTTTTGATAGCCTTGATGAAATCCTTGATTCCTAACTCAGGTTCTTTCAATTCTTCTCCATCTAAATCTAACCAATTCATCTCTTGTGCGTCCTCATCACCTGGTGAACAAGGTGTATATTGTTCTATCACTTCCCCAGTAATGTCACTGATACCTTGAACTTTTTTGAAATGTGTAGCTGCTTGAATTTTTCTAATTGGTTGCATCAATGCATCTTTAACAACAACTGATACATCATGACCTGAATAACCTTCAGTCAGATCAGCTAACGTTTGATAATCCGAACTTGATAGTGCACATGGAGTATCTCCAATGTTTAGTTTGAACATTTCAACACGAGCTTCTTGATCAGGTAAAGCGATATATATACGTCTTTCAAAACGTCTTCTAATAGCTGAATCCAATTGCCATGGAATATTAGTAGCACCTAAAACCAACACACCATCCGAATCATTTCCAACACCATTCATTTGAACTAACAATTCTGTCTTGATTCTACGTGATGCTTCAGATTCACCTTCTCCTCTAGGACCACATAATGCATCAACTTCATCGATGAATATAATTGAAGGTTTTTGTTCTCTTGCCATTGCAAATAATTGTTTAACCAATCTTTCAGATTCACCCATCCATTTACTAACTAAATCCGAACTTGAAACTGAAAAAAATGTGGAGTTTGCTTCTGTTGCAACTGCTTTAGCTAAAAAGGATTTACCGGTACCGGGTGGCCCGTATAATAATATACCACTAACTGGCTTACGTTTGCCTTTGAACAAATGAGGAAATTTAACAGGTAAAATAACTGCTTCTTTTAAAGCATCCTTGGCCAATTCTAAACCAGCAATATCACTCCATTGAACATTAGGCTTTTCACTCAAAATAGAATTGGCTAATGCACCTCTCAATTTTTTGTTATCGTTATCATCATCTCCTTCACCTGTACCTGCACCATCTGTTTTTTTAGACTTCGTAGAGCCAGAAGTAGCACTTGCTTCACCATTTTGATCCTGTTGAGTTTTCTTATCAAGATGAGATTTCAATTGTTCTGCTCTAGATAAATATTCAGTGAATTTTGATCTAATTGTTTCCTTAGATTTTGGATTTTTCTCATATTTTAGTGCCAACATCAAATAATCTAATCCATTATAGTATAATTGATATGCTTCATCGTATTTACTGGCACTATCGGCTTCAATTGCCTTCTTGACAAGTTCAACACCTTTATCCAGGAATTCAGAGGCACTGGACATTGTTTCTTTCTTCAGATTTCAAGTTACTATCTCTATTGGTAATTTGTTCAAAGCAAAGCTGTTGAAGGTTCAAGAGCTTTTCTGGTGTTGATAGCTTGTAGCGAAAGTAGCGTAAATTGGCAATAACAGATTGTGTTGTTTGAGAAACAAGTATGGTATGGTTACTCATAGTTGGCCCGTACATTGATATCATGTGTAATTTCTTTTTTGTGAGTGAGATACGATAACAGGAACTGCTGCTGTGTGGGATTTGGGGAGGGCGTGCGTGGCATAAAATTGATGGAGGGACGACTTTATTTTTGTTGTGTATCACTTCACCTTGCGGGAGAGAGTGATACCTGTTTGAATGCACACATAGTTAGATATATGTATCCATATCATAGTAGGGTTTTGTCTAAAGTCTTAAAATTTATTACCGAAAAGAAAATGGTACGCCCCCGTTAGCTATCTGCTTAAAAAGCACCATTGCGGAAAAGAATACAATTTTCGTACTATTGGTATTAAGTGAGAAATTTTGTTCTATGCTAAGATACTTTTAATTTTTGTGAACCCAACGAGAATTTCAATAGACCAGAAAAGCTTAGTTGATGAGTAAATTTATGTATTGTATTTATCATTTATCATGAAAGGTATTAACTCTATTAAGGTGAGATGCGTTTATGAAGGCATCATCTATATATACTATACAAAGTCGTTAAATGCAAGTTGGGTGGACGGGTTTGTTTAAACCAAAGTAACACTAGTATCAAGTTTATTTTCTTCACAAACTTCAGAATCTGTTGAAATGGTTGGGGAAGCAGGGGTGTCAAAAGCTTCTTCATCAATGATTTCTTTTTTCTGTTCAACACCTCCAACAATTGTGACTTCTGCATCCAAACAAGAAGAATTGTTTGAGAATTGAGTTTCCAAATCTTTGGTTTCGTCAGAGTTGCTGCTGAACCATTTGAATCTCATACACCAGATGATATGTGAGCATAAAATACCAACTTCTAATGAGGCGCAAATTGAATATAAGATACAACCCATAACATCCAAATCAGCAGAGTCACATGCCAATGAGGCTAGCGAGAATAATGCACCACCTAGATCAGTACATAAAAACACAAAATTGATCCCAACAACTCTACCTTGTCTTTTTGCCAATTCAAAATAAGGAGGAATCAAACCTAGAGCCAATAAAATAGAAGCAAGGATACCAAAGATTAACAATGGCCATTTAGTACCATTTTCAAGATATATTTTTCTCAAAGGAATAATAAAAGCACATTCGACAGCAACTTGAAAAACAATAAATCCAACACCTCTTATGATAATCTGCTTTTTTGGTCTTTGAACAGGTGGATAATACATGACCTGAAGGTAAACGATCCAGCAAAAGAATCCAAACAAATGAGGTTGAATCTCAATAGGAAGACTGGAATCAACACCAACGAAGTAAACAGCAAAGAATGGTGCACATGCACACCATAAAAACACCATAACTTCACTCAATCCTTCTGTATCTTTATGTCTATAATTGTGATAGATTTGAGGGATCATTTGAATACACCATAGGACGGTACCTATGGTAGCAAGTACAGTTGATGCAGCTGATGTCATTATTTAGTTATACTTTCACTGAGAAACTGAGACCGAATAACATTGGATCATTCTTCAACCATATGGAAAACTAAACTAATATTTATATGAAAATTTGTTCACGAATAGAGGTGAAATAACGTGCTACCAAACATTAAAAAAACACGAAAAAACATGAAAAAGATGAAGTTTTTTTTTTTTTTTTACTTGTTTAGCACTGCCTGATAAATTTATAGGCGATGCCCTATTGTGTTATTGGGTGCTCAACTTTCCCAAACGAGCAACAAATTCCCTTTCTTATGCTAAACGTTGGCTATTTCACTATTCAAGCTGCAATTTTTGCTCATTTGCAACGGTTGTGGTACAAGAACGTATGTGTCAAAGATGCACCGAGGAATCTAGATTCAGGTGTGTGTGTTTGTGGTCACACCAGATCACATCTCATCGCATCACACCATCTATCAAATTTCAATCATTTACTTCGATAGCCCCATTGCTTATGACAGGAACAAATATTTGCTTACATACACACCTGCAATCTCATTCGAAATTATCTAGCAGATTATATCCATACAATTAACAGTGATTCAGTCAATCAGTCAATCAATTGATATTCACGAGGCAGAAAAAAAAAAGAAATAAAAAAATCTGTCCCCTTTAAAAGCAACAATAGCCGTTCGCTATTTTTACGTTGTTGTAATTTTCTCGGAGCCCCATCTTTGTAGGTAGAAAATTTGACCTACGGTAGTTTGCTTTTAAATGGTGGAGAATGCCGAAAGTACTGACTAATTGACTGACTGAATATCGGAGATGTCGTGATTTGTAACATCATTCTAGAAATAGGTATCTAAAACTTACCAACCATTGCCGACAAGGTATAAACAGTTGCCAATAATAACTTGCACAGACTTCTGTTTTAAAATGTCAGTTGATGATTTCGTCTTAGCCTTTTTGAAAAACCCGCAAGAGTTTCAGTTAAATATGTATCCATTTATCCAATCTAAAGGCACAGTTGAGTAGGTTAAGTATAGCAGAGGTAATTTTTTTATCTTTACTACAACCTCATATTCGTAACTCTCATGCTACCACATAAAATGAGATCATCAATCTTGTCATCAACACCTTTAAGTCAAGTATTTCTCGTTGAAGTTACAAAGTACATTGAGTGAACTACATCATATACGGCAAACTAAAAAGTACAAAAACTTGTTAATACAAAAGTAACTATGAACAAAAATTAAGACTTTGATGTGAAATCTTGAGCACCAATATTACTTTTTAAACACATTTCTCTGAAAATACCACTACTTTCATTGAAAAGTTCAACTGGTTTCCCAAATTGCGAAACTTTACCTTGCTCTAACACCAAAATATTATCATAATTAACAATCGTTTTCAAACGATGGGCAATACATAAAATTGTACAACCAACAAATTCATTTTCAATAGTTGCTTGAATTTTGGCATCTGTTTCGTAATCAACACTTGAAGTTGCTTCATCCAATATTAAAATTTTAGATCTACGAACTAAAGCTCTTGCTAATGCTAGTAATTGACGTTCACCTAATGAGAAATTGGTACCACCATCTTCAACTAATTGACTTAAATGAAATTTATGTAATGATTTATTATTAGTCTCTTGAAATTTAACTCGTTCTAAATCATCTTTATCGATTAACCCGGATCTTCTTAAGGCATCCCAAATTTCATCATCCGTTCTTTGTTTGAAAGGATCCAAATTATCTCTAATTGAACCACTAAAGAGAATAGGATCTTGAGGAATAATGCTCAATTTTGATCTTAAATCATCTAATTTCAAAGTTGAAATATCAATACCATCAATTCTAATACATCCACTTGATTCAATTTCATTCAATCTATATAATGATGATAATATTGTTGATTTTCCGGCACCTGTTCTACCACAAACACCTAATCTACTACCTCCCTTGATTTTCAAGCTACAATCATCAAGAACTAAAGGTAACTCAGGTCTATATCTCATTGAAACATGATCAAATTGAACATCACCTTTAGTTGGCCAGTTTTCAGGAGCCGCTTCACCAGTCAAAGATTCCTGAGGTAAATCATAAGCATAGTCGATTAATCTTTCAACTGATGTCATTCTACTTTCAACAAGTGTGGCAGATCTAACAACAAATGATAAGAAATTAGAAATTTGTAAGACATAATTGATCAATAAACCAGTCTCTGCAGCACCGATACCAAAAACGTTGAAAACACACAATAATGTAACAACTAATGTTAAAACTAATGAAACAAAACATAACATTGCAGCTAACCAACGTTGATTACTAATTGTAATGAAACTGATTTCATTTGCCTGATCAATCAATTTTGAATTTTTCACAATAAATCTATCAATCGAATTTGAACCAAATGACTTGATTGTATTCATACCAGTTAGTGACTCATTAACATTATTGAAGATTTTAGACCTTCTTGAAGCCTCCATTCTACTTATATCTCTTGAACTAGCTAAATAAATATTAGCCATCATTAAATACATCAGAACTAAAAATGGGATAGCAATAGCAAACCAAGGAAAATAACAAATACATAAGATCAAAACACCAACGATAAAACTTGAGGCATATAGCAATAATCTAAGTTGATCTCCAAGTTCATTATCAGTAACATCTGTATCTTTGGTAAATCTATTCAAAATTCGACCCATTGGTGTAATATCCATATATGATAATGGAGCTCTGATGATCTTATCCAATGACATCAAATGCAAAGTACGTGAAGAGTTGTTATTTAGATATGAAACCATACAGAAAGTAACAATTGTTAATAACAATGCCAAGACTGTGAATAGTGCATATAAACCTTCATAAGTTGAATTTGATAATGGGAATGAATAGTTAGTCCAATATGTTAGCCAGACATTGGTAAATAATGATAGGAATGTAGAAATGATAAGTGAACCCAAAAGGAGAGGAAATGCAGTGAATTTCAGAAAACCAGGGGATAATTTGAGATATGCCAAATAAACTTTATAACTGATACCATCAGCAGATGTAACTTCTTCTTGACTCTTCAATTGAATGGAAGATCTTAATTTTGACAATTTTGAATCACCACCATTTTCAGTTTCAAACTCTTCACTGTTGTCATCTTCTTCTGCTTCATTTTCTAAGGCTTGATCATGATTATGAACCATCAATTGTGCAAAATCGTTATTGATTTTTTTCAATTCATCAATTGATCCAACATCAATAGTACCATTTGAGTTCATAAATATAACTCTATCAGCAGATCCGATCAAAGATAATTGATGAGTTGCTAATATTCTGGTTTTCCCATTTAATAATCCCAGTATACCTTCATTCATGATATGTTTACCAACTTTAGCATCAACAGCACTTAGGACATCATCCATTAATAAAATATCACGATCTGCATAGACTGCTCTAGCCAGATTGATTCTTGCCTTTTGACCACCAGATAATGTAATACCACGTTCACCAACAAAAGTAAGATCACCATCAGGTAATTGATCAAAATCGGATTGTAAACAACAACACTCAACTATTTTTTCATATTTCAATTTATCAAAAGGTGAACCAAATAATATATTTTCTTTGACTGTTGAATTTTGAACCCACGTGTAGCCACATAAAACTAAACTACCATTAGTTTTTATAGATCCATCAATTAATTTCATTTGACGGGAAATAGCACTTAGTAAAGAAGATTTACCAGATCCAATAGTACCAGTAATCACAACAAATTCACCCTTTTGGATTGATAAATTAATTTGATGTAGTCCCGTAAATGTTTTATTTTCTAAATTTTCCTTATCTGTAGATGTATCTGTATCTGTCGTATTAACAATATCCCAACTAAATTCACCATTAGTTATAGAAATAGCTTCATTACCCATTTCATCATTGATTTGAAAATCATTGAACTCATCATCTTCACATAATAATAAGTTTGCAACTCTGCCACATCCAACATATGCATCTATAGAAGAGCTTAAAGTCATTGGAATAACCAAAATTTGACCTGATAGAATAGTGAAAAATGTTAAACCTGTAAATATGTTAGCAACATTTTTCATACCAGAAGCAGCAAACATACAAACAAATGTTAACATTGATGAAACGTTTGTCAAATTGAATGAGAGTGCCATGACTGCACCTCTGATAGATTGCATATAAAGAATCTGATTCATTTCTTTGAAACGGTAATTCTTAATCTTGTTCAAATAAGAAGCTTCCCAACAATAGAATTTAATCATTTTTAAATTATTCAAAACTTCTTTAATTGCACCAACTCTTAAATCGGTATATTTAGTTGCTTCAATTCTATATTTGAGTAAACCTTTTGAGAAGTAAACAATGATTCCTAAACCAATCACAAAGATAGCAATACCAACTAAACCTGTTGCACCAACATTAATGCATAGTAAAACAATAGTAATTATGAAAACAAACGGGAACGCAAACATAGTTCCAAAATAGGTTAATGCCATTTCAGTTCTTGCTAAATCTTGAGTTACGATTGAAATAATCTTACCAGATGGGAACTTAGTTAATCTATCTTCACTCTTCAATTTGAAAGATTTATCATAAACAGCTTTAGTTAGAACAGATTTAATTTTTGCACCAATAATAGCACCATGATTAAAATAGTGAGCTAATAGTAAACCTCTCAAAACAATAAATATAGTAACACCAATTGCATAACCGACAGCTCTTCCTTTACTAGTAGGCAAACCAGCAGCTGATTTTTCAACAAGCTTGATTAATTCTTTTGATAACAATGGAGTGAAACAAGATAATAAATCAGATGATAATCTCAAGTTACAAGTTAACATATAATTCCAACCAAAAGTATCAACTAAAGACCAAATTAAAATATTTTTAGGAGGAACAAAAGAGCTCTTAGAATCATTGTTTCGTTCATTGAATTCATTTCTAGCTTTTGTTAAACGAGTTTCAAATGCAATTTTGAATTTTTCAGCTAAAGTATCAACACTATCTTGAGGATCAAGTGTCCAAAAATCAGTATCAAATAATTTTCTTTTATAACCAGTTACAAGCAAAGGTGTCAGCCACCAAAAGAAAGTTTTGGATAATAATGAAGCAGAATGCATAGGGAATGTAGTTCTTTCATCTTCAGTTGGGATGGGTGGATACCGTTTATCAAGAAAGAATGGAGTCATCATTCTTTTATCAATCTTCAGATCAACATATTTCTCATCATCTTGATGGGTATCCATCGAAGATTCCTTACCTTGTCTCGTCATATCTTAACGAATTGACACAAGTAGCGTATGATATGATCCATTTCAACTTATAGTATGAGAAGAGTGGCAAGTGTAAGAATATTATATATATATGTATATAGTAGTTATGTCAATAATGAGTCTTTGATGTACATTACAAAAAAAAAAAATTGCGGAAGACATCCGCAGAAAAATCGGAGTTCGGCGTTACTACTAAACGAGATGAATTCAAAGGTAAACTTGTACTTATTTTTAATGACACTGACATCTGATGATCAAAGAGATCAAAGAGTCAAGTGCATACTGGTATGGAAAGTATTGTTAGTGTAGGAAAACAATTGTCAATCACTTAGTTGACTAAGAGTATAAGACCGAATAAGTCTTGGCAACCTCGGGGTTAATTTGTTTCAAATTTTTTGTTATGATTTGAAAACGATTGCTGTTGTGATTCGTCTTTATGATTCATTGGAATTGATAAGTGATATTTGTTGATGAATTGAAATATATGCTCACTCAAACCATCATCTTAATATTTTTACCTCTTTCTTTTTTTACTGTGTAGCACCTACAAGTACATGAATCAAGTATACACATACATATTAACGTAATTTCCCGATCCGATATCTAAGAAAACAGAGAAAAGCCTAATCTATTGTGTGGCTTGACTTGAGTAGTTCTGCTTCTTAACGATAAGTTGTAATTACGTTTCAGTGGTCAAAGGCTTTCAAATTGAATTGTATAGTCTAAGCTTTCCAGACAAGACAATATAGAAGGAATAAATTGAATCATCTAAGAGTACTTCTCATAGCCAATTATAAAGAGTACATATAAACACTAAATGCGTATGAGCAACGAGTGTCAAGAAACAGCTAGTTACAACTTCATTCATTTAACCTCGCTAAGGGGACAACAACATAACGATTACGTATGTATTACGTATTAATACCACCGGTTACGAGCATTGTGATTAAATCTGAAAATTGCGAGCAAGAGCAAAAAAAAAAAGCCGAGATAATCAGTGCAGAGATGTGATTGTCTAAAAATAAAGAAAAAAAAAATAAAAAAAACGTCGCCCCTCAACGCCGCATATTAAATGCTATTAAAACATCTTCAACAACTTTTGTTTCCTCGCTTTCGTCCAGCGCTTCCACGCCGACCCTTTGCTTTCTCTCTCTCACCTTAGCTCACTCACCTCACACATTTGCTGCTGCTGCTGCTGCATTACACTCTCACTACTCACTACACACACCTTCTTTCTTTCCTTTCCCCCTTACTACGCAATTTACTCCACATATAGTTACTACAACTACTCTTTTTTGCTACCTAAGCTTTTTCAACGTATTCTCAATTGTACTCTATTTTGGACCGGAAGACTGAAACTTTGTTTGTACTGCCCTGAAGCTATCCTTTTCATTGACAAGTTATTGCTTCTAATTTTCTCGGTTTCAAATTATATTTCAACTCAGTCAATATCAATTAGGTTTTGACAGCAATACACTCCTTTGTTCATCAGTTGGTTATTAATCTCCGACTATTATTGTATTCAACTCTATTTTTCAAAAAATAAGAAAAAGACGAAAAAGAAGAATTAAACAACAATAATAACTTTGAAAACAACTTGAAATTATCTATAAACTGTACGGCTTTGATAAATTAAATATATCTCATCTGTTCAGTTAATCCGAGTTGTTTATATTCAGGACAGAAGAAAATGTCATATCAAAGAACAATCCCAAACAACAACAATCACACAATGCCAGAACGTAACCATTTGGATGAATTATTAGATGCTGTCAAGAAGGAGTTTGAAAATATCTCTAGAGAAACAACTCTATACAAAGAGCATCATCATGAATATGAGTTAAAAATCAATCAGCAACATCAAGAATTAACCAGTATCAGAAATACTGTTTATGAACTGGAACAAGCTCATAGAACTATGAAAGAAGCTTATGAAAAAGAAATCTTGAGATTGAAACAAGATTTGGAGAATAGAGATAGATTATTACAACAACAATCTTTGCAACAACAACAACAGCAACATCATCAAGTTCAACAACAACAGCAACAACAACAACAACAGCAGCAACAAGCGCAGCAACAAGCACAACAACAACAACAACAACAGCAGGCAGCAGCAGCTGCACAAGCTCAGGCAGCTGCTCAAGCACAAGCTGCTGCACAAGCCCAAGCACAAGCTCAGGCTCAAGCTCAGGCACAAGCTCAAGCACAAGCGCATGCTGCTGCACAAGCCCAAGCTGCTGCACAAGCTAAAGCTCAACAGCAATTCCCACAGACTCCTCAGCAATTGCCTCCTCCATCTTTAAGTGGTTCAGGCTCTCCATCCGATAATAGATCTGCCACTTTCAATGGTTCCCTATTAAGACCTTTATCAACTGGTGCACCAACTGCTCCAAAGCCGGAATTACCTCAAGTGTCTCAGCTACCTCCATCAAATGCTGCTGGTTCTACGACTGGAGGTGCTACCACCACTTCCCCACCAGTTGCTGCACAATCAACTGCTCCTTCTGACTCAGGTACACCAGGTACTTCAAATAGTGCATTGGTTAAAACTGAAACTGATGGGGCCGCTTATTTGAAGAGAGCTCAACATAACAAACCAATTCCTGCCTTTTTGAAGGATTTCGATTCTTACAATTCTTTACCTTACAAGAAGCAACATAGTGAATATTATACAGTTTACAATCCAAAGCTTCCAAAGAAGGTTGATATTGCGTTAGTTCATTCATTTGATCATACATCAGTTGTCTGTTGCGTGCGTTTTTCCAAGGATGGTAAATTCTTAGCTACTGGTTGTAATAAATTAACTCAAGTTTTCTCCGTTGAAACTGGTGATTTAGTGGCTAGATTAAGTGATGAATCCTCAGCATCTTCTAATGGATCTTATGACACCGATACTGGTGATTTATATATCAGATCTGTTTGTTTCTCACCAGATGGTAAATTCTTAGCAACTGGTGCAGAAGATAAAATCATTAGAATTTGGGATTTGGCAACTAGAACTATTGTCAAATATTTGAAAGGTCACGAACAAGATATCTATTCATTAGATTTCTTCCCTGATGGTTCCAAATTAGTTTCAGGTTCAGGAGATAGAACAGTTAGAATTTGGGATGTTTTCACCGGTCAATGTTGTTTGACCTTGTCAATCGAAGATGGCGTTACCACTGTTGCTGTGTCACCAGATGGTACATTAATTGCTGCTGGTTCACTAGATAGAACTGTGAGAGTTTGGGATGCACAACAAGGATACTTAGTTGAAAGATTAGATTCAGCTAATGAATCAGGAAATGGACACATGGATTCGGTTTATTCAGTGACTTTCACCCATGATGGTAAAGAAATTGCCTCAGGTTCATTGGATAGAACGGTTAAATTATGGTCTTTGAAAGATTTACAAAAACAACAAACTTCCAAATCTAATTGTGAAGTCACCTATGTTGGTCATAAAGATTTTGTTTTATCTGTTTGTTGTACACCTGATGATGAGTTCATTTTGAGTGGTTCAAAAGATAGAGGTGTGATCATATGGGAAAAGGCCACTGGAGAGCCATATATCATGTTACAAGGACATAGAAATTCGGTTATCAGTGTTAGTGTTTCACCTGTGATGAGTCCAAAGAGAGGAGTTAATGGTGGTTACTTTGCTACTGGTTCCGGGGATTGTAAAGCTAGAATTTGGAGATGGGAAAGAGTTGCCCCTGGTTCCTGATTTTTTTAATGATTGAATTTCTCATCTTCTACTGATTATTATTATTATTATTATTACTATTGTTACCTTCTTTTTTTGTTTTTGACTTTCTATTATTATGTATCGAGTTTTTCTATTCTTGTTTTTGATATCTTTCGAGGTTTTTCTTTTTCTTCACATCCTTTCTATTTTTTCTATTACTTATTTTCTTCTGTTTTTCTTTTAGTTGAACCTTTTTTGTATGCCAAATTCTGCTGTATTATTGATTAATTTTGAAGTTTTACGTTTAGTTCTCAAGTGAATACAGTAGCTGTAACTGCGGTCACGTGGAAGAACTTTCAAAATTTGAGTTAAACGAGCGAAAACGCGTTGAACGAGACCGAGAACGAGAACAAGCACGAGCATGAGCACGAGAGGGAGAACTGACAAACGAACCAACAATTCATCCCTCGACATTTGACGTTGTAAAAGTGAATGGTTACATTCAACAACTCAAGATTTTGAACAATCAACCAACATCATACATTTATAACAATTTTGAGAATGTCTGATTTTGTGTACCATGCTAGCAGTACTGCTCCTGTCAACATTGCCGTAAGTTCAAGGTTTTTTGTCTTATTAACAATATCATTCCCAAGACGATGAAAATACTAACACAAACTGAATTCGGATAGACTTTGAAATATTGGGGTAAAAGAGATAAGGATTTAAATCTTCCAACCAATTCATCAATCTCAGTGACACTTTCCCAAAAAGATCTAAGGACTTTGACTACAGCATCATGTTCTTCACAGTTTACCAAAGATACATTATGGTTGAACGGTTCTCCACATTCCATGGATACTCCAAGAACTAAACAATGCTTGAATGATTTAAGAACCTATAGAAAAGAATTAGAAGCATCAAATGAAAAATTACCAAAGTTAAGTGAGATGAATTTACATATTGTTTCAGAAAATAATTTCCCAACTGCTGCAGGTCTAGCATCATCAGCTGCAGGTTTTGCTGCATTAGTTTCAGCAATTGCTAAATTATATGAACTTCCACAATCAGCATCTGATTTGAGTATCATTGCTAGAAAAGGTTCAGGATCAGCATGTAGATCTTTATTTGGAGGTTATGTTGCATGGGAAATGGGTTCTGAAGCAGATGGTTCTGATTCAAAAGCTGTTCAAGTGGCTACTTTAGAGCATTGGCCAGATATGAAGGCTGCTATCTTGGTTGTTAGTGATGATAAAAAAGATGTCCCAAGTACAAGTGGTATGCAATTAACTGTTCAAACCTCAGATTTATTCAAACATAGAGTTGAAGAAGTTGTTCCAAAAAGATTCTTACAGATGAAAGAAGCAATTTTGAAGAAAGATTTTGAAACTTTTGGAGAATTAACAATGAAAGATTCAAATTCTTTCCATTCTGTTTGTTTAGATTCTTATCCTCCTATCTTTTATTTGAACGATACATCAAAGAGATGTATTAAGTTGGTTAATCTATTGAATGAAGCAGCAGGTAAGATTGTTGCTGCTTATACTTTCGATGCTGGTCCAAATGCCGTTATTTATTACTTACAAGAAAATGAAGAAATTGTTTTAGGTTTACTTCACAAGATTTTCGGTAAGTTACAAGGTTGGGAGAATGTTGATACTGCCAAGTTATCCATCATTGATGGATTCCCAGTGAATCTAATTGATGAATCTTGGTCCAGCGGCGTGTCCAAAGTTATCTTGACTGAAGTTGGAGATGGTCCATTGGATACTGATGAAGTGCTGGTTGATTTGAAGACTGGACTACCAAAGAATTAAATAATTACAATAAAAAACTAAAATACACCAACCTTTGCAATTGGAAGTGTTTCTTTTGCTAGATATAGATTTTTTTTCTTCACTGCTTGATTGTAAATAATAATAATTAATACGAGTATTCAAGAGACACAGTAAACAAGTTCGGAAATAATTTCTAATCTAATCTACTGGGCAATCGGTTCCGCACCTACCTTTTTAGGCGGGCGGATTTACAAGTCTCGGTTAATCTTTGAGATATACACTTAAGCAAGCAATCAAACAAAATGTTATATATATACAGCTCTTTCAATGAACTCTCCTCTTGTTTTGCTCTTAAAAAAGAAGTGAATTGAAAATTTGCTAATCACTGTTTATAATGTCGCCTGCTAAGTTTTTAACCCTCAACAATGGTAAGAAGATCTCTTCGTTGGGATTAGGAACATGGGAGCTAACCAATGCTTATGAAATCGTCAAAGCGGGTTTGAAAGTTGGTTATAGAACAATTGATACTGCGTCAATGTATATGAACGAGAGAGAATGTGGTGAAGCAATTGTTGATTGGATTGCTGAAGATCCAGCTAATAATAAAAGAGAAGATGTTTATTACATTACCAAACTTTGGAATGATGAAAACGGATATGAAGTTGCTAAGAAAGCCATTGCTAGGTGTATGGAAAGAGTCAAAGGATTGAAATATATAGATTTATTACTCATCCACTCTCCTTTAGAAGGTCCAACTATGAGACTCGAAACTTATAAAGCAATGCAAGAAGCTGTTGATTCAGGAATTGTGAAATCTATCGGGGTTTCAAACTACGGTATTGCTCACGTTGATGAATTGTTGAATTGGCCTGGATTGAAATATAAGCCTGTTGTCAATGAAATTGAAGTTTCACCTTGGTGTATGAGACAAGAATTGATCGATCATTGTAAATCTAAAGGTTTAGATATCATTGCCTTCTGTCCTTTCTCTCATGCTCAAAGAATCAATGATCCAGATGCTTTAGCAATTGCAAAGAAACATGGGGTGACTTCCGCTCAGGTGTTGGTTCGCTGGTCGTTACAAAAAGGGTACATTCCATTACCTAAGACCAAGACATTAAGTAGATTGGCAACTAACTTTGATGTTTACTCGTTTGAGTTGAGTGAGGAAGACATTAAACAGTTAGACCACCCTAACGTTCATGATCCATCCGACTGGGAAGTTACAACTTGTCCTTAAATCCTATATTTCAGTGACCCTGGAGGTGGTCTGATATGAAAAAATTGTGTATTTTTTGCGTATATGTGTTCACATGCAATCGCTGTAGCAAGTCTTCAGCGATAACATTAAAAATAGTTTATGGTTTTTCCTCATTATATGAACATATCTGTAATACTACCGAAATTGATTAGAGAGAGCACAAATATTGTTTGATATTTCGCGAGGCTGTGAAAGAGACGAGGATTTTTTTTTTCTTTTCAAGTTGTTAAAATATTTGTGAAAGATCGAAGTCTTGTTGCTTGACTGATCAAGTTTGTAACACATTACATAGAGTGAACTGGCAATATGTCTGACAGTGAAATTTTTTTTGAAGGTGATATGTTTGAGGAGCCTGCTGATTTCAGACCTCCTCCTCCTGAAGCACATTTTGTCGAATACAGCAGAAAGTACTCTACACCACAATCTCATCATAACATTGATACAGTCAAGCTTAGACTTGTTGGTAAATCACCACTATGGGGACATTTACTTTGGAATGCAGGTATATATACTGCCAATTACATTGAGAAGCACGGACTGGAAGATATCAAAGGAAAGAAAATAGTAGAGTTTGGTGCTGCTGCTGCTTTACCTTCACTCTTATGCGCTTTGAACGGTGCTAAGACAGTGGTTACTACAGATTACCCAGATAACGATTTATTAGATAATATTAGATACAATGTGGAACACTTACCTTTTGAACCATGTAAAGAAATCATCAAAGTGGATGGTTTTATTTGGGGACATGAAACCGATGACATCAAAGAGTTACTTCAAGAACAAGATGGTAAAGCTGACTTTTTGATAATGAGTGATCTAGTGTTTAATCATTCTGAGCATCACAAATTGTTGAAGTCATGTAAAGAGTTAATCAAACCATTGAATTCAGCCAAGGATCCAAGATCGGGAGGTAAATGTTTAGTTGTGTGGTCGCCACATAGACCTACACCACAAATGGTTGAAAACGACTTCAAATTTTTCAGTGATGCTGCTGAAATGTTTGATTTTGATGTTGAGTTTGTGGAGATGGTTCATTGGGACCATCCTATGTTCCCAGAAGACCCTGTGGAGACGGAAGAGATTAGAAAGAGAGTGTACTGCTACATACTGCATCCAACATGGTGAGTACCTCATACATTACGTAATAAAATAAATAGATAAATAAATTCAAGTCGATCGACCTCTAATTTGTCCCGATTAGGAAGTGTAATTGCGTGCGCCAAAAAGAAAATGAAACCAGCCATTTTTATTTTTCTGCCGCTCTCCATGATATCTATCAATAAATGATTCAACTAGTCTATTGATCTCTTGTTGTTTTCTTTCAAGACTTATATAATTATCAAATCAATCTTATCTTATCACCATATAGTTAGCTTCAAGTGTCGTGGTTTTGAAAGTATACTAGCAGTTCTCAACAGTCATGCATCCCAAATCACCAGAGCAACATAGGGTACTAAGAAATCCAACGACTCCAACATACCAACACGAAAATGAACACGATCATGATGGTGACTCGAGTTACTTAAACACACCAGATTCAGTTCCATCCAATTCCACACATAAACATCATTTGCATACACCTAAAACTCCACATTCACATTATACCAAGAAGCAGCAGCTGTTCACGTCTCCTGTTTCCTACCGTAATTCGCAGCAACAACATCAGAGTCAGCTTGAGACTCCAGATCAAACCCCAAGACTAAATAGACGCAAAGAGTTGGCTGATGCTATATCGTTTGGATCGTCATCGGCTTCTAAATTTGGTCATGGAACAAGTTTATTTCCTATTGCACACTCCACTGTTGGATCAGGTCGTAAGTTATCTGGTAGTCAAGCCTCAACTATCTCTAATAACAGACTCAACTTGCCTACTTTAGATTTGAAGAACTCAATTAAAATAACGATAGATAACGAGCAAGATTCAAATTATTCTTCTGAGGGTGATAACATTAGTGAAGATGAACCTGGATTTGGTAAGATTACGAAAAAGCTAAATTTCAACGTTCCTTCAACACCTAAGGGACAAATAACAGATGAGAAATACGCTTATGATCTACATATCAAAGAAGGTAATAACATCGACGAAGAAGATTATGAAACTAGTGTCAAAGTTAAAGAGTTGGTTAACCCATTTCTTGTTAATGATGGTGGTGATGATAACAATAGAAGCAAATCTAATGTCTCAAAATCACAGCCATCAAGATTTGATCACGAAATTGAATTAGTACATTCAAAAACTGGTAAGAAGATTGTGAGACAAATGGATGAGTTTGAGAAAGCTATCAAACCGAAACGTTTGTCATTTGATCATGTGATCGAAACACCTTCCACTCCAGAAAATAAGATTATGTTGAATCCTTTGAATGAAAGATCACCAATTGAAGATGACACTAATAATGGTGAATTGATAAGGAAAGAAAAAATCAATAATCCTTTCAAAGTACCTTCAAAATTTTCATCATTCAAAACTCACTCTACGAAGAAACCGCTGATTTTTGGAAGTTTGAGTGATCTTGATGTTGACGATGAAAGTCAGGCTATGTCTAGCAGCAATGTAGTCTCTAAGGAGTCAAGGGAGATTGTGTATATTAACAACAAAACTGGGGAAAGAGTTACACAAGAGATGGATTATGATCAATTAAAGATCAAACCTAAAAAGTTGAATTTTGACGGGTGTTGATAAGGAATAAGGTTGTTGGGGTTTTCGGGTTTATTGTTTTAGTATTTTGGCTTTTGTTTATTATATAGTGTTTAGTGTATATTAGTCCTTATAGGAAAATAAGGTTGCATTTTTTTTAATTTGTTTTCAGTATTGCTCGACCTAGTTTTATTTCTTGTAAGCTCGTAATGTCATCCCATTCAGCTTGACGAACTGACTTCACAATGCCACCCAAGAATAGTCACAGCTATTGAGATGACCGATAGGTACTATCGTGATAAAGTGGTACCTAGAATGCAAGCGGTATCAAAGATACCTTTTTGCTTGATTGGGTAGCCAATCTATAGATATCGGATCTGATTCTGAAGCATAATCCAGTTTTTCATTGTGGGCTGGCGTACTTTAAAGCTACCGCGTAAACGGTGTTTTGTGGGAAGGCTGTTTTATAGCTTGCCGAAAAAACAAAGAGTATAACACAAAGCTATACACATGCACTTGACAGGAAAAATAATGGGATTGGTGATCATGATAAGAAGTATCCATGCAGGGATTCTGCATTCACACTTGAAAGATTTTGACAAGCATTCGGCTCGTCGGTCAAGATAAGCTTTATAAAACGGAAGTTGAAGATTGTCAATTATTATATATTAGCTACATGGAAACGTACTGTTGTAATCTGAAACAAGTAGTGTTCTGTATTAATCCCATAAAATAATTATAGTAGCCTCCACATTCGAACAATTGACTCAATTATCATGGTGTGTTTCAAAGTCAAAAAATTGATAAACTTATATTCAAAATGACTACTGTGAAAGTTTAGTAATTTTACCGAAACAGGCAGTTTGATAGGGACGCGTCAATGATAATTAGGATCCGAGAAGTGCGCCAAAGTTGAAAGGGGGAATATATATATATATAAGATTTTGTCAGAGGCTGAAAGCAAACAAAAAGTTTAACTTATTAATTGATAGTGAAGTTGTTCATTTAGTTGGGCGTGGATTTACTAGAGTGTGAAAATTTATGTAACAAACTTTATACAATTTTGGTCTCTTGATATTCTGCAGCTACTCTCTTGCTAACTAATCATAAAGAACAATTTTTTAATCGCTGCAGCATCTATCAATTTTTTTCGGCACGTATTTTGTTGGAGATTGATTCGATTCATAACTTGAAACTTCCAGTTTTTAGCTTGAACCGGCATTCTGACCATAAGTTGGTCTGCAGCTTTTTAAAAAGTAGTTGATGCATGAACGCTAACCTCACCCGACAGGTCTATACGTACACCACTTTTACTTATATGTACATGGTAACTCAAATTTTTGACTAAGTCGTAACTTCAAAACTACCTAGAATGTGTCAATGTCTGTCACAAAGTAAGCAAACTTAGAGAGGTTCGTTCTCTAGAGTAACGGGATTTCGGCATAAAAGTAGTAAGCTCATGTTATTAAGGTTTTCGGTGAGATTTTTATTTTAGTGTGCCTACTAGACGCACAACCTCGGTGAAAAATAAAGTTGAAAAGAACTTTCCCTATCCTTGGCCATAAGCAAAAATTGAAGCCAGTGCTTGCATTATTGTTTCTTAAGCTTTCTTCAACCTATACTAAAAACCAAAAAAGACTCAAAAACAGTAAGAGCACACTAGTCGTATACGAAAAGGGCGAGGAAGCAGAATGCTGGGGTAGTACGTCTCAAAAATCCAATGATTTCTTTTTCACTATGTCACGTGCCTTTGAAGCATCACCCTTTCCAATTCTACAACATCAGAAGAATTCAAGGTTGCAACATTAGGTGTTCATAATGAGATTGAATTGTACCACAACCCAACTCCTTAATGTTCAAAACTAGAATACTTCTATTACACAAAATGGGTAATTTTTCCGGAGGCCCTAAAAATGCAAGCTATCGTAAAGCTTAACTGCAAATATGAATTGTTAGTGTGGGGGTGTGCCATCTACTTACACAAACAGCTTAAGAAACGGATAATTATCTTCACAGCTTCGAATTTGTGGAATTTCCCAGTATACAAACAGAGAACCGTAGAAGTTAAGTCAAGCCAAGGATAGAAAGGCCGAGACTTGCTTCAGGGATAACCTGCGACGCGTAAATCAGCAAGATCATGAAACCATTAGAAACCAGTATCTTCAGTAAATGACAGATTCAATAAGCCACAACATAATTACTGCCATATCACCTTTTCAATGTTGTAATTTCAGATGCAACGAGTCTCAAGTTCTCAACACGACCTGTTAACTGATATGTAGTTTAGATTTTAAACATATTACAATAGTGAAGATTCTAAATGCAAATCTATCGTTCACCGAATGCGGTAGTATTTCGCTTTGAAAAATAATTTTGAACATTCTGCTGCAGCTGTGAGCGGGTACCAAACATCAGTCAGTGGGGCCAGTAGCGAATAAATGTAACTAATTGCCTAAGATATAGACTTATAAGTTTAGAAAGTAGGAGATCATCATCTCTTGCGTGCTATATTAAGTTGTAATCGTAGTCCACCCATCCGTTAATTCAACTTCGAACTTACAAGAATTGAAAAAAAAAAGCAAGACAGCGGGTATGCACGTCATTACCAATTGGCTCAATAACATTCAGATTCGCTATCAACCCGTTAAACAAGGATGTGCTTACAGTGAATCTAAATTACGCACATTCGCAAGCAGGGATGAACAAACCACTTTGGTTACTCATCGATTTTGTGCGGCTCAGGCGCATTTGGGTTACTGATTTTTCTCAAATTTTGAATCCACAAGATATATTATCTAACACATACTAAATGTGTATAGTGAAATGTAGGAAAATTGCGTAATCAGTAAAGCTACGCAGTAAAATTTAGTATGGGGGAAATTTCGCGGGTTACTGGTTATCTATTGGAAGTGTGAACCAGGGTGGTTTGCACATCCGTGCTCACGCGAGATTGTCGTTTCAGTCGGGGAAGGGATGATGAAGAGCACAGGGTACAGGGCACAAAGCACGGTGTACAGACTGTTAGTACTGATCTTTCTTTATAATTGATACTATTAAAACGTGCCTCCGATAGCTGCTTAAGCCAGTTCATTCGTTGTGGTAGCTGTGCGTGTGATTAGGGTTCTATTTTTTGAGGCGCCGCAGATTGAAAGGACACACCGAGATCTAGGTTTTGCGAAAAAGTTGAGCATGCTTTTGCGGGATCGATACAATCAATCTCGCGATTGTCTATACAAAGAGGAGTCGAGGAAGAATGAGATTAACTCTAATCCTGGTCTCTTGTGTCACCAATCGGGGTGGTGTAGGTATTGATGAATTCAAAAGACCTAGATAGCTTTGGATTTAAACTTTTTAGTGGGCCGGTGATACTAAAACTGTGGAGAAGTAAGCGTAACTTGAGATTTGAATGTTCACAAGATTTTGGATATCCCTAAAACCTGAGTAGTGCTCAGCCGATAAGTAGTGTAAAAGCACTACAACATACTATCCCGAACGTAGGGGGAACGACGCCAGAGGCTTGTGCGGAGCGTTTTTCTCTTGACATGGGTGACGGCCGCAAATGTGGCCTTGCGCAGTGCAGTGAGATAAGGCATCACCAAATGCTCAAACTCAGATATCAATTGAATCGGGGGAGCTTCATTTTGGAAACGATACAACTGAGCACTAGGAAAGCCTTGCTGCAATTTGCACTTCTAACACTTCTAAGGTTGATTTGTAGATATGACGATGAGTTTTTAGCAAGTTGTTTTTCTCAGAGTTCCACTGTAGATATCGCACCAGGTGAAGCTTACGGATGATCATTTTGGATACCCGTGCTACTGCCTGCCAGGCTCTCACTTTCAGCCGCGATAAATCACGCCGCTCACAGACGGTGATCCCACAAGCAAAGATTCCCCAATGCAGCAAACTAACTGTAGCATTTGATAAAGTAGAATCAAGCTGAGCTACAGAATGCATCTATCGGAATCTTAATCTTTGTTTTCTTGCATATGTTCACTGGGGTTGATTGTAAAAAGTGAGGAGTCGGATTCGGACGACCTTTTATATACCTTGCCGAATTTATTAAATATAAAGAGATATATATCACTTCTTCAATCTGCTTTGAATCTTAGCTGTGCTAAGCTAACAGTTCAGCTTCTCTGTATATTTGTTGTTTCAGCATCTAAAAATATTCAGCATCTATAATTGATCTTTTGAACTTCTTTAATTAGTCCGTTTATCTCACATCAACTTAGCTTGTTTCTTTTCATTTCATATAAAATTCTTTCATTTCACATCAGCTCGTTGTTGACTGTGATTCTTACCATACAACCGAAAATCTGATCGCTTGTTCTCTCCTTGCCGTTTTTCAATCTCTTTTGACTCATCATTGCTCGCATTTTCACATAAAAACATATTTGACGAACCCATCTAGTGTTCCTCAAACAAACAAAAAAGAAAAAAAAAAACACTCAAGATATCCAAAGACAACAAACCAACATATTGCTAATCATATCGTCTTCATCCATCATTTTTGAAAATTGCATCTACAATTTTTTAGCACTCCATAGTATAATATTCAAATTTCAAGTTTTGAAACTCTAAACCAAGCATTTTGGTAATCTCACTAACGACTATGTCTTTCACCAACCAACTTAGTTCCTTTTCTTATATTGACACTACAGCTCACTCAAAATTGTACTATGATTATGATGCTTTGTTGTTCGGACAACAGTTAGTTGATAACTTGTCCCCTGTCACAACCGCTTTCAAATCCGAGGAAAAAGTTACTGATCATAAAGATGCTGGAAATCTTCAAAATGAGCTGCTAGAGTTTCATGACTTCTCGGGTCCAAATATGGTCGACTATACAATTCCAACAAACATCAGGGGATCTGATAGTTTACTTTCTTTTCAGTTAGCTGGGTACGATCCATCATCTGCTAATCATAGACTGAACGCTCAAAACTTGATGACATTTCAATCACCAACGTCGTCAATGGAGGAAGTGGAGCTATTTCAATATCCAACCGATGCACCACAACTATTTGGCATGCCTTCATTAAGCTCATCATCATCCATTCTTACTTTTGCGTCCTCTTCGTCAGACAGCAATTCATATTCACCCAACTCTCATGATCTGCCTCCAATACTAACCAGCTTTGAAATTAATGACAATCTAATAGAACTTTGCTCTCTAGAATATGATCATACAACCCATGACGAAGAAATAGATGTCGATATTGCGCTCAACGGTTCCGATTCGCAGTATGTTGCTGTTTCACAATCTTATCATTCAACCACAAATACTGCAACAATCAATAAGGAAAGTATCAATCACAAGAGACAAAAGCTCGGTGGCGAGTTTTCAATTAAGGCAAGTCCTCCATTAGTCGGCAATGATAGCGAGTCAACTAGTCCAGCTTTGAAGAAATCACCAATTTCTCAATTCAAACCATGCAGAAAAGCAAGATCAAGATCTGTTACTGGAACAACAGCAAATTTGTTTTTGAAATCTTCTTCTGATAGTCCAAGCTCACCAAGCAATCCTTTTTACAAGCCGCCTGCTATTTTGAGAAGGTTCAGCGACATTGACTCCTTCAAATTGTCGTCTGTAGGTGAAAGCTAGGGTACTTTTGATCTAAGTGGTTTTTTCATTGCGTCGCTATGCTATTCGCTACTTTCACATTTACATTTACATTTACAATTCTTTTTTTTATTCGTCCTTTCTTTTTCTTCCTTAGTAAGTTCCTCTGACTGCTTCATTTTGGTGAATGGGAACTTATGCTCGTGCTTACTATATTTCATATTAGTTCTGTCGTTAGGTGACAGATACTACGTTCTTCGTCTTTTTTATAATGCTCTCCTGCTTCTTAGTGTTCTACACTGTCTAATAATTGGTTCTTTTATTCGGTTTGGCCTAGTGCTCGGCTGCGCACATCTCGTTTTTTCTTACTGTTTTATATTTCAGTTTTTTTAATCCATTATTGCTTTATATTTACACCGAGAGTAACTATCTAATCACCTCATCTTCAAGTATCCTCGTTTTCTTACCCTTTTTTTGCGGCGAAAAGCATAGATTACGTAATGATTGTAAAATACTGACTAATCTGACGAAAGGAGCAAAAAGATACCGCTAGGTGCTGACATCAGCAAATCTTCCGCTTATCAGTGGAATCGAGATTCCTGATTGGGAAGGCGCGGGAATTTGACAACGTCGCTGGCGTACGAGAATGGGGAGATTATCAATACCAAACTGTTATATGAAGAACAATGTAAAGAAAACTCTTCACAATACATTAAGTCAAACACGAGTCGTCCCCGCCTCATATCTACATTATCCACATCACCTGGTTTTGCATCTGGCAGTTTCACATCCTTCCACTTTTGTTCTCGCCGCTCATCGTACAAAAGAACTACTTGATACGCTTTCTCTGTGATCTATCTTTGAAAACATCATCTTGGTGTGATAAAATTGACAACAATCATCCAAAGGGCCACCTATCTCAAGTAATCATCATACTGGCTATATCTGTTGTTTCTCGGCGATTTTGGCATATTCTTCACCATCATCAATTCTATCGTGCGTCAATCTCATCAGCCTATAGACTGCCCCTGTTGCTTATAGATAAGTTCAATACATCTGGGTATTCAATCTCTCAAAAACGATAATGAGCCAGTCTAGTCCTTCACTTACCGGCAGAGGGTTGTCCTCAAAATCACCAAGAATAAGATCTCCTGTGATTCTTCTGAAGTCGCCCAGATTCTCCTCTAATCTAGTTTTGAAATCTCCGTTACAAAAAGATAACATGTTAGAGATCACGGACGAAGAGGTTGTAGAAGAAGTTATGGACATCATCAAAACAGAGGAAAGAAGAAGATGGATGTCAGGACTGTTCTATTTATTCCTCGTTGTTGCCACTTGGGTTATTGCTGTTCAGCTAACAAACAATGTCATGAAGAATGATGACTACGATCATCCCCTATTCGTTGCATACATCAATGGTTCTCTATTCATGGTGTTTGGGTTAGGTCATGGGTTCTCAATGATCAAGTCACTTTTCAAACGCATATTCTTTCGCTCGTTTGAGCATATAAATTTGAGTCCCGGATCAAATTACGGCTCATGCAATGAAAACAATTCAAATCAACATCAGCGCATGAGAAACGAAGCTGAAGTAGTAATTCATACGCCTACGATGCAATTGAGCACAAAACAGATCTTAATTTTGTCATGCCAGGCTGCACTAATTTACTACGCAAATGCTGCTTGTGCTACCACGTCATTGAAATATACCAGTGCTTCAAATCAAACAATTTTGGCGACAACCAGCTCCTTATTCACATTAACAGTTGGATCATTGGTTGGTGTTGAGTCGTTCTCAATAGCAAAGCTTGCCTCAATCATGGTTAGTATATCCGGTATCTTGATGATTACCATGAGTGATAAAGAATCTTCGACTGTGGATTTATTGAATGAGTTGAAAAACCCATTATTAGGTGATCTTCTATCTATAACAGCTGCGTTTTCATATTCTTGTTATTTAGTTCTTCTTCGTCTTAGAATGGGTGAAGAAACTAACCCAGAGAATGATAAGTTGGTTTTCACGTTTTTGGGTTTGTTCACATTGATTTTGGTTTTCCCTATTTTGTTATTTGCTGATTTCGTCGGTTTTGAAGAGTTGTCCTTACCTGAAAACAACACGATTCTTATGATCATTTTCATTTCGGGGCTTTTGAATGCTATTTCTGACTACTGCTCCATCATGGCATCATTGCTTACCTCCCCATTGATGACTTCGCTATCGCTATCCACCGCAATCCCAGTTTCCATGATTTGTGATTCAATATTCTACAATACTGTCAGTACATCAGTTTATTACTATTTCGGTATTATCATGATATTCTCATCTTTTGTATTCATGAATATGTCAAATGAAGATGAGATCATCAAAGAAGCTATTGATGACGCTATTGAAGAAGCAATCAATGTTGACGAAATGTTATCACCTATTTTAAGTCCATACTTACACGGGCAAGGTCAATCAAATGGACTCTTCAACTTCCATTCAAATGATGAAATACCAGGAATGTCAATTGATGCAGCTTCAGGTTCAGCAAGCTTTGTTAATAACGAAGATATTGAGGATGATATATCCGAAACACCTGGACATTCACATCTTGGACCCCATGTTGTGGTTACCGGTGGTTACAATCACAAATATTTCATCAGAGAGGTTGGAAACTCCAACTCGGATATGAACTGATCCGAGATCTTTTATCTTTTACTAATTAATTAAAACGCTTTCTTTTCATCGGTGGTGAATCGTAATTTTAGAGGGTGTGTATTTTTCTTACCGGCTGTGTTCCACTTTCTATTACTCTTCTTGATGTCACTAGCATGAACGATCATTGCAATATTGCTTATCATTTCTTGTATCGTATCAAACACTACAATAGATCTTTTTATTAATTCTAATCTCTCCATTTCTTCTCCTTCTTCTTCATTATATATATATAGACATATTCGATCAGTTTATGCAACCCATTGGTTAAAAGTAAACGGTGGTGATATCAATCACCACAATTTTAGTAGTCCATCCCAGTTATTTTGTTTACGTCTAGCCCAATAACCCTTTTCACCACTAACGTACTCCCAATCCAACTCTCCCTCGCCAACTTTTTTGAAAAATGCTGGAGTATGAACAGCTGGTTTACCATCACTATCTTTTCTTCTCTTTCTTTGTTCTTCTTCAAGCACAACTTTGAGCTTCTCGGCCTCGTCCAAATTACCATTCTCATACTCTCTTTGATCAGGTCTCCATCTTGAATCTGTAGGAGCACTAGCTCTATCAATTTCAGAGATATCGTTCAGTGTGGCTGCAAATTTAGTAAAACCGAATTTTTTCTTGTCATCCTTGACCAATGGACTAGCTTTCCAAACAGTTTTGTTTGTATCTTGGAATTTGAGCTCTTCAGTCCATGTCCCAGTAACACTTAATGGTAGGGTATGATTTTGAGGGTTCTTTGCCTTGATTTCCAATTCTTCTGAACGACCAGCAAACATACCACCTGCTTTAAAGCTTGCAGTTGCTGAGTAGCCGTTATTACAACTGACTGTAATAGATGAATATGGTTCAGAATATTTTTCACCAGCAATTAGATTCTTAAGCAACGTTATTGGTTGAGTCCATCTGTAAACTTCACCATTGGAACATCTCATTATAACTTCACCCTTGATTGAAACTTCTGCTGATTTACCCCCAATTCTTTGCATTGGTGAAAGTACATGGTCTATCGTCCAAGTTTTGGAATCCACATGAGCAGCAAATACAGCAGGTCTATGAACAACTTTTTCTGTAACAACCCTGATACCTAAATCTTTACGAACTAACTCATATGATTCACCTAACAGAGGATTGAATGGTTTTCTGCTGTTTCTGACTTTGGCCCTATATGAAGAGAGATAACTTATTGAAAAGCAAGCAATCTTTAAAATTCTCTCACCTGTTTCCATTGGAGAATTCAAAGCTTCCGTTAGCAAATTTGAATATTCAAAAGATTCACAGTATTTTTGTAAAAATGTTAATGGTTCATTCGCAGAGACAGGCATGGATATAGTTGATAAATCTTTACCTATATTTTTTCTCAAGAATGATATTAGAGAAGGTGGTTCAGAAACACTAGCTTTGATGTCATCGCGGTAATGAACCTCTCCTTCAAATCCTAGAGGGTAAAGATCATCGTCAGTGGACGATTGAATGTTGGTCTTTTCTATCGACTTAGAAGGAAGTTCAGTTGTTGTCTGGATATCGGCTGGTTTCGCAACCACAACACCTTCCGATTGATTGGTTTGTGCATCCTTAAATTGAGAGATGGATTCGCTGTCATCAGATGATGAATCCGAAGACGATATTGTGGTGACTAGTGCCGAATCAAAGATGTTTGACTCTGATTTAGCACGAGTAGTAGCACTCTTCTCATCAAGTTGTTTTGCAGGAGGAGGTTGTTGTTGAACACTATTAGAGTCCACTTCGAAGTCAAATTCATCATCTTCATCATCATAGTCATCATCATCATTTTCATGATCACTGGAATTAACCATATGAACTACTTGGTTCATTTCTTCGATGTATTCCTGAGCATCAACAAACTCTTGAGACATAACTGATGTTGCAGTTGTATCTGTTCTCGATAATACACGTCTAGTTGGAGAAGTTATAGGTGGTCGACTGAACCCTCTGTTTGTTTCTGTATTCATTAGTAGTTGATATTGGATTTCTAATTGTCTAATCTTTTCAGCCAGTTCTTCGATCATTTGATATTGTGTCAATGGCTGTTGTGATGAAGTAGCCGGTAATGAAGCAGAAGAAATATTAGATGATGATAGTACGCTAGTACTAGCACTGATAGTGTTGGAGTTAATATCCAGTGGTCTCAAACTGATCGATGAATCTGAGTGTGATAATGGTGGTTGTAACTGTGGTGTTGAACTTGGTGTAACATCTCTTTCTTTTCTGTTCTTCTTCCAGAATAATGATCCACGTCTTTCAACAGAAGGCTTCTTAACAACTTCTTGAACAGGTGCAACAACTACTGGTTTGGCTGAATTTAATAGATTTTCAGACAATTCCTTGATTGATGAAATACGTTCTTCCACGGATCTAAAGTGTGGATTCAAAGTGCTATGGATACTTGATGATCTACCTGGTCTTGCATCATCCAGACTAGCATCATCATCGTCATCAACATCACCTTTCAATAGTCCATCAATTGTAGGCTCGTTAACATCCAATTCTTCCTCCTCTTCTTCTTCTTCTCCTCCTACTGGTTGTTTAGTAGTCAAAGATCCTAACATATACTGTGTTGTATCCTGTTTATTCTGTTTTTTGATGAAATTGAAAGCTTGAACCCAAACATTGAAATCATCTTCACAAAAAGCTTTCAAAACCCATTGTTCAATACCTGAATCTAAATAAAACATCAATTGTTTTGCATCTGCTGAAATAATAACATTTTTGATATACATATTACCACGAATTCTGTTATTCATATCATTTAGATAATAATCCAAAGCACCATATTTGAAATTGAGCACAAAGAATCTTTTACTAAATTTTTTAGCACCTGATCTTCTTCTCTTTTTCTTCATCAAGAAACCTTGTAAATATTGACCTCCTTTAACTTTAAAGATTGATGCTGATCCTTTATTTGGTTGTTGTTCTTTTGCAGGTAAACTGAATTGAACATGGGTAGGTTGAGGCGGAGCTGTGTTGGGTATTAAAACTTTGATCTGTTTCTCTTTAACATCATTTGATAGTTGAGTTGAATCTCCAGCAGTAGCATTTGTAGATTCTGGGTCTTCTAATGCAGAATCATGATCTTCAGTAATAGTATGTAATTGACCATCAGTTTGCATTGAAGATAGTGTAATTATTTTATTCTCATTTGCTTCTGATTCAATATATTGATGAAATCTTATCTTTTTAGCTTTATGTTTACTAAAAGTATTATCAAATACAAATGCAAATAATCCACCCGTAGCAACTTCAAACTTACCGGTAACCAATTGATCACCCTCACATCTACCAATCCATCTTTCCTTTACTAGATGTTTATCAAGCTTTTCTTCCAATGTACTATTCATACTATTATCTCCGCCAGCTGAATTTGAATTAGAACTAGAAATGGAAGCAAAACTATCCCCTCTTTTTCTAGTACTTTGATTCAATGACATTGCAGTTGCCGATGGTGTAGATGGGCCTTGTTCATTGAAACCAGATCCGTTGACTGTAGATGGAGAATTGACAGTAGATGTAGTTGAGTCAAAGGAATCACGCATACTTTGATGTAATTCACTGAACATTTTATGAGGAACAGAATTAACTTCATCTAAACTTAAATTCTCAACTGTTGAAGAAGATGATGAGTTGGTTGGTATGCTTAAATTATTACTGCTATTATCTGTTTTATTGTATCTATAAATACTGAAATTAATTGATCTTTTCAGGGGTTTCAATTCCCATTGAATTGTTGAAAAATCAGGTGCATTGACCCATTTGATGGTGAAAGATTTAGCTCTAACTTCGAAATTCTCCATGATTGGGATTGTAATTGATTGCTATAAATTATATTTTCCACTTGAATTCCTCGAGATTATACTATAGTTAGATGGAGGTTGGGTAAGGACTGTTGCCAAGCACTATATTATGAGTGAGACCAAGCAAATGACGTGAAGAAAAAGGAATCAAAAAAAAGAAAAATCTGTGAATGAATATCTAGTCAACAAGATAATTGATGATGATAATACTAGTAACAATAAGCAGAACCCGTTATTAACAGAACATGTATAACATAACATACACTTTTATCAGTTAGGAGTTCTCTATCAGATCCCAATTCCAACGTTTAATACGCGGCCACGCTTCACTTAATCAGTTACTCCTTGCACCTCTACATTGGTGTGTCCTATTAAGGAAAGTGGTAAATAGACATTCAACTTGATGTCTTTAATTGATAAATTACACAGATATATACATTAAATAAAGCTTAGTTATGCTTTTTTGTAGCAAGTGACTTACCTTGTTCTCTCACATCGGTGATGAATTCACCAATCATATAACAATTCCATATGAAGAAGATACAACTAGAACTCCATATTCCAAATGTGAATATACCAATCTCACCTAGGAATTCTAATTTATAACCATAATAGAGCCACAAGGCTTGAGTTAGAACCCAGCCTATAATTAAGATGACTCCCTTTTTCAATGAAATTGTAGTTGTTGAAAGATACATTGGTAAGAAGCAAAGAAACCAGATAAAATACTGGGATGTAATAACTTTATTGAAAGTTATGAAAGTGAAAGTTTGAATGAATAAACATGAAGGTAAGTTTATATTTGCTAAAGTTAGTGGGATTAAAACAGCACTTAATGACAATTGTGGTATAAAAGCTAATTTTTCCAGTTTTAAGAAATCTCCAAAAAATTTCAAACTTGATTTCTCAGTATATGAATTGAAATATAATGCAATATTATAAATTGAGAAATTATGACGATGATCTAATCTTATTAAATGATATAAATATGCTTCATTCAAATATTCCCATCCATAATAATAATACATCAAGGCTGTCAAAGCACCAAATGATACAACTGTTGATATGATGAATAACAATCTATCTAATGTAATTGGTTGTTTGAACGATTGTGTTGAATTTATAGTTAATAGTATGGCCGGAATGTAAATCACAGGATATATTTTCAAATGGATGGCTAAACCAGATAACAAACCAGAAATGATTATATTATTATGCATTGCATGATAAGTAATTAGTAAAACCACAATAGTCATTATACTTTCAGATGATCCCCTCGTAGAGATAGTAATCACCATAGGGTTCCATAACCATAATAATGATAAATTTGTATTTTTCTTATTAAATTGTAAGATTTTAATTATAAGGTAACCTGTAATCAAATCACATAATACGAATATCAACTTACCAAATTCAAACCAATAATTACAAGGAAGTAAAAGCCATGCAAGTAAGGGTGTATATCTATACGTATCTCTAAGATAAGGAGATTCATTTTGGAATACAAATCTTGAAGCATCAGTGAATACAAAATAATCAATATCAGTATATGGTAACTTCATGTATTTATCTTGATAGATTCCAAATATCAAGAATGCAATTCTAGCAATTAATGAAGTTGCAAGTAGAAATTTTGTAGACATTCGGGGAATTTTGAAATCATTTATCGTTTGTACTATCAATGGCATCTTCACAAAGTGTTCAATTGATATGAATACAGAGTCAGACTTGCCACATTAATACCTTTAAATAGGTTACTCTATATATACAAAGTACCTACTTATATGGAATACATGTCACTTGATACATCTTTACACCAAATAAATTAATGTGTCAATCTGATTACATAATCTTGAGACAAATTAAATCTTTAATGACATCAAGTGTTTAAACTAGTAATTACAATGATTAACGGAAAAGATAAAAAATCGTTATGCTTCTTTTTTTAAATTTATTTATGAAAAGTATATAATAAGCAAAATATTAAACTTTAAATATATATATGTTACTGTTAAAAAGATAATTAAACTTATAAAACATCAACACCATGTCATAAATGATAAATATGACAAAAACAAGAAAAGTATAAAGGAGAATGAGAAAGTCTTAAAACTGATTTAAGATATTATTAATATTGATGTTAATAATACATGAAATAATTTTAAAAATAAATCACAATCTTCTACCTCTTCTACCACCCTTCTTTCTAGTAGAATCAGATGGAATTGGAGTAACATCTTCAATTCTACCAATCTTTAAACCAGATCTAGCTAAAGCTCTTAAAGCAGATTGACCACCTGGACCTGGAGTTTTAGTTTTAGTACCACCAGTAGCTCTCATTTTAATGTGAACAGCAGTAATACCAACTTCTCTACATTTGACAGCAACATCTTGAGCAGCCAACATACCAGCATATGGAGATGATTCATCTCTATCAGCTTTAACTTTCATACCACCAGTTGCTCTAGCAATGGTTTCTCTACCTGATAAATCGGTAACATGAACGAAAGTATCATTTGATGAAGCGAAAATGTGAGCAACACCAAAGACTTCACTTGAACCTCTAGCTTGTGGACCTAAGGTAACGTTTTCTATAATGATAAATGGGTACTATGTTAGTATTTGTCAACGGATAAAATTGTGTATATTTGTATTATGATTGACTGATTGACTGATTGACTGACTATTGTGAAATATACTCTGTATTTGGAATTTGGTTTGATGAGGTGTATAATTCAATATGTAGGAGTTGAAACATAGTGAACGGATGTTTACGGTTTTCATTGATCTGATAGAAATGTGTAGCTTTTGATTGAAAGTAGTTTCAACTATAACAAACTGTTATTATCTGATGTTCCAAAGCATAGTATTTCAATAGTATGTTTATTTCTCGATTCAAGATCTGAATTATGCTGTAATGATGTGATTTTATAGGTTTCTTGGATGATAAATCAATAATGTATATTTCAAATCCTGTTTCAAACTTGGTATAATGGTGTTCTTTTTCAAATAGTAATTATTCTTATGTTTTTGCTTCGAGTAGTTTGTATTAATTATTCAGTAAATCTTTATAGTCATAAGTCATAAGTCATAAGTCATCAGTTTGAATGGCAATCAATAAATATGAGTATAGACTACATACCAGCAGCCATTTTGTATATTATATGTCTATATTAAGTGACTTTAGTTGTGAAATCAAAATCTATGTATATGTTAATTAATTTGTACATGTCTATTTTCAACAAGCAAAAGTTTTCTAACTGTGCTCACTGTGCTCACTCACTCACTGAATGACACTCACTCACTCGCTCGCTCGCTCACACACACACACAAACAGTTCGCTGCGTATTGAGTTGTGCGGCTGTTTTCTTAGCAAATTGAATTTTGAAAAATTTAAAGGTTAAAGGGTGGTACGGTGTGAGGTGTTTAGTGTGGATTACTGGATTAGGAAGGTGTTAATGATTTAGCAGTCACATATATATACATGGCAGTGCTATTTAGTATATATCAACACCCGTACACCATTCCAATATTATTACATGCTACTAACATAATAAGTCACTAAGTAACAATTGATGAAAAGAGGATCAATTAAATAATTGAATCATCAATAGATGATAACTACAACAATATCATTTTTATTAGATAATTTAACTTTTTTTTTGTTTATATTATATGCCTAATAAATATTACATAATACAAATACAACCTCAACTCACTTAATCTAATTTAATCTAATCTAAAAGTAAACATTTAGTAGACGAAACCTAAGATCTTACCAGAAACGTGCTTTCTCTTAGCTTCTTCGTGATCCATAATACCAGCAGAAGTAGTTAAGATAACGTAACCGAATTGTCTAGCAGGTAATAAGTTATCAGTCCATCTTTCAATATCATTAATTTTAACATTGAATCTTGGTTGAATAACACCACATTTGTTTAATCTACCATTCAATTGAACAACAATCTTACCTGATCTGTGATCATCAATATATTCAAATTCACCAATGTAACCATGTTTTTGCATAACTGATAAAAATTTAATAATAACCTTTGATGAAGGTCTAATTAAGACTTGTCTTTTACCGGTTTTTTCGGCATTGTTGATAGCATTTAAAGCATCGGCTAAAACGGAAGTTCTGGTCATTTTAATAAGTGATTCAGTATAACTGTTTTGTTAAATCAAAGTAAAATGTAGTAATAGTAGTGATAATAATAATAATTGATAAACTAAATTTTTCAAATTCAATGTTATGAGAAGATGAGATTGTTATTGGAGAATGGTGTACAGATGTGTAATGATAAGTTATAGTATAGGTGTGAGGAGTTGTGACTGTGTATTGCCTAATTAGGAAACTTGAATTTCAATAATCTGAAAATATTTTCAGACTTTGTTAGTGAGACTTGTCTCATTGACTGACTGACTCACTCGTTCACCTGTTATGGTATATGTTGGTGTTGTTATATTAAATTTGTGTTTGTACTGTATATTAATATAATTATCATAAGCTTATAGTATTAACGATATTCAAGATGCCAGTATGTACTTCATATTATATATTCATAGATCACACACACAGTTAGTCAGAGGTAGTTAGTTAGTTAGCTGTTATCATATACTTGTCACACACATCGAGATAGCATATATTGAAATTAGATCATTAAGAGTAATTCAACTGGAGATTAGTTTTACTTTACAAGAATCATTTGTACGAATGAATTCATATCAATAGCGAAGATCTCATAACTGATCTACTTGACCACTCAACATTAGTTCATATTTCAAGAGCACGGAACAAAATATATGTTAATGACTACAAAGTTACATTCATACAACGAAGCAGCATATAATACAGAACCTACACAACTACACTCTTTCATCAAAGTCAGATCTTCTTTGAATCCCTCTTCAAATCATGAAACATTCTTACTAACATCTAATTTTGAAAACCATTATGGTTTTACAAATAATTATTATTTTAGTCTCAAAAGTCATTCAGAACTAAGCAAAAGTTAGCTAAGGCTCAAAACCAAAACAGACCATTACCACAATGGATTAGATTAAGAACTAACAACAAGATTAGATACAATGCTAAAAGAAGACATTGGAAGAGAACTAAGTTAGGTATTTAAATGGATTACATACATCATCTATCTATCTTATCTAGCTTTAAACTATCATTTATTGTTACTTCATAATTAAAAAAAAAAATTACAAAAATGGAATAATTCAATCTCATATCTACAAAGTTTGTTACAAGTTTTTAATTTTTTTTTTAATTTTGATTTTAAATTAATATTATGTGTTTTTTTTTAAGACTCTTTTTTTGTATTTGGTGAATAAAATATTCAATTTAATGATTTTAATCAAGTCATATTTATATCGGTTGAACTAAATGTTTACTTTAATTTAGTTTATTTATGTATTACATGCATGATTAAGAGTACGGTTGTGTTATTTTTATTTTATAATTATATTCTTTTTATTATTATCTTATATTTTTCTCATTAAATCAAAGAAACAAACAAAAAAAAACAAAAAAATTTGATTTCAAAATCTATCCTTTTTTATAAATTATTGAAGTAATGTAAATTAATGTAATTTGATGTAATAGTATAACAATCAAACTATATAACGTATATACTGATAAAATTATTAAAATTAAAATTAAGGATATAAAACCCTATAAACACAAAATACAAATACAAATTCATGTCATCGCACACGACTATTTTTGAAAAGTTGAAATTGAAATAAAAAGTTTTAATTTCACAATTTTATCATTTTTATAAACTACTTTTCTTTCTTTCTTTCTCTTTTTGTAAGTTAGTTGATTAATATGTATGAGTAACGCATACATATTGATTGATTGATGGGTTGTTAACTGGTGGTTAACTGGATTCATAACTGATGAATTGAAAGAATTCCATTCTTTAGTTATTAATTTGGTTAACTGTTGGACCAATGTATACTACTGTTTTACATTCAAATGATAGCTAATTCTTCAAATGAATATCAATAGTTAATCTCTTTCTTTTCTTCAACTTTTTTTCAATTAGGTGTCAAAATGATGAAAATTATATTCCGCAAAGTCAAGCTAGATAGTATCTGAACTAATAGTAATGATTTAAAACCTTGGGTCTTCTTTCGACTGACATTGACACCTATTGATAATATACTTTATTTATTTATATTTTAATTTTCTGAGATTCAACTATAATTGATGTTCTTTTTGGAGAATTCTTCAAATACATGAATGTTTCTAAGGTTAGAAAATTTATCATTTGTCTGATTTACAGTTTTATAATTATATATATATACTTAATAAATTAATTACTTTTTAATTATAAACAAATACTTTCAAGTAATAATAAATAGTTTAATAGATTTTTCAAACAGTTTCTTCAAAAACAGTTTCGATTGGTTTTTCCATTAAACTTGCATGAGCACCAACACTAACAGATGAAGCACCAATTAACCAAATCATAGTACTAATAGGACTAGCTAAGAAACCTAAAGGTAAAGAAACAATTAATAAACCAGTATATAGTTGAGAAGTTGTTAATTTACCAAATGGAGTTTCTAAATCCTCACCATTTAAACTCGAAATGAAATAAACACCACCAATTGAAAAAACAAGTACAAACATTAATAAGAAATTTGTTAATAATGCATATACAGAAAGTAATAAAACAATTGAAATATAATTAGCTTGAAAATAAGATAAATTATAACTTGCTCTTTGTTGAATTTCACCAAAATTAGCAGGTTTTGAAAAACGACGAACATCAAAGAATTCATGTGGTGGTCTAATATGAGCGAATTTACCTTGTAATGAAGTATATTGTTGTTTTATTCTATCCAGACTCATACTTTCTGCAAAATTAGATAGTTGCTAATAATATGAGATGAGATGAGATGTTAGTATGATGATGGTTAGTGTATAACATGAAGTAAAGCGTGTTTTAATAAACTTACAGGCATATTCTGTAGTTGAGTTAACATTTGAGACATGATGAGATATAGATGGAGGGTGTAAAGTAGTGATAAATAAATAAATAAATCAAATATAAACAGGTATAAACAGGTATAAACTAAGTATACTATATATAAACAAACAAACATGATACAAAACAAAGTGTGAAATCAGCCTCTTTAAAATTGACAGCACAGAGGTGCAAAGATGTTTTCACCGTTTGATTTTTGCCATTTTTTGTTCAATTTGAACCCTCTTTCTGATCCCATTCCCACCATCCCTTCAACACTTCTTTCCTCTTCTTCTTCTTCTACCTTGTTATCATAACCTGTTTCTAATTCTGTACATTCAAACAATACTCCTTTCTTATCACTATCACTTTCACTTCCATATATCTCTTTTTCATAATCATACACTTTCATTTCATCATGTTGATATAATTCAACTTTTGTTTCTTTATTCAAATTTAATTTTGTAACTATTGGATCTATTGCTATATAACCTGCTTTTTCACCCCATCCTAATCCACCAGCTATTATTTTGAAATAGCTACTTTCATTATCTTTTTGTGATAGTTTGAAGAATAAATCTTTTTTACTTTTTTGAATTTCTTTATTTTCAATCAAGTATTGTGATGCTGGTTTATCATTTATTGTTTTAATTAAATTACCTTCAAATGAAGTTATTTTGAATTCCATATCTGGTTCTTCTGACATGTTTAGTTTCTTCAATTTATTAAAATATGAAATTTTATCAATTGTGTCTAATTTCAACTCAGGTATTTTTATTGAGATATTTGATAAATTTTCAAAATTTATATCATTATTCAGAAATTTATCATCATATTCATATATAAAACAAGTATTTATTAATCCATTTACGAAAAGTGTATTTGATAAACTGAAAGATACATTAACATCATTCTCAAATTCAATATCTATTTTTTGTTCATTTGTATTAAGATCATTCCAACGTTTATCCATTCTTGAAGGTGATAAATCATATGATTCTTTCTTAGTTGTACTTTTACTACTACTATTTATGTCATTTGTTGATTTTTCAAACGATTTAATTATTATTCTTTCATTTAACCATAACTCACTAATTGCATTACGTGATCCAATGATTGAATCCAAACATATGAAAATGATTTGTAATTTTGGTTGTAATTTATTTAATTTCAAAATTGATTCAATTGAATTATTAACTTGTTTTGGTGTTGATATTACAAACAATGATTTGAATTCATGATTGTTATTAATCATTTCGGTTACTTTTGGATTCAATCTTGTTTTGAAACATGTTGATAATTGTCTTATCCATATCTTACCATATATCATCTTTACTGAATTACAATAAGTACAAGTGTTCTCGTATTGATAAAGCTGTTTGGTGAAATATATTATAATGAGGGGTACATTGATTATGTAATCTTTAAATTTCACTTTTTTCATTTATATACCATGTTATTTAATTAATTAAACTTAATTTAATTTAAATCAATTACATTAAACTTGTATAGATATAAAAAAATAATATTCATGTTTTTTTTCATCTTTTATTTTATTAAATTAACTAACTATAAATAAAAGATTGAAAAAAAAAAAAACACAAACCAACTATAATCCTTTATATAAATTGTATCAAAGTATTAGGATACAATAAAAACGTTAAAAAATGTAAAATGTAAAAATTGATATGATATGAAATATAAAACTAAATTTATAAAAACATATGCATTTCTTAATACATAACAAGTAACAAAATAATAAAGGGCATACCAATTATTTAAGCTTCTTCTTTGGTCTCAATTGATTTGAGTGACCACATTTTCTCTTTCTACAGTTAGTTGCTCTTGGTGGTAATCTAGCGTAACATTTTCTGCAAATTGATTTATCACAGTTATATTTAGAAGCTAAAACTTTTAAAGATGGTTCAATAATACCACCTCTTAATCTTAAAACTAAATGCAAAGTTGATTCCTTTTGAATGTTATAATCAGATAAAGTTCTACCATCTTCTAATTGTTTACCAGCAAAGATTAATCTTTGTTGATCTGGTGGAATACCTTCTTTATCTTGGATCTTGGATTTGACATTGTCAATAGTGTCGGATGATTCGACCTCTAAAGTGATGGTCTTACCAGTTAAGGTTTTAACGAAAATTTGCATTGTCCTAAATTAAAAGTAAAAAGTAAAATGTTAGAATATTGTTTTTGAAGTGGGAATTTAATGTAATTAATATCTTATCTTTATTAAAACTCTTTTGTCATTTAGGAATGGAATGGAATGTAATGTAATCTTGTCTGTTGTGTTGTGTACTAGTAGATTCATATGGTTCCATAAAACGGATATTCTTTAATGTATATTGAGTATGTTTTCGTTATAAAACAAGTGAATTGTTGACTTAATATACTCGTAATGGTATGTAATTACAATATATGAGTCTTAACTTGCTAGTTCTATTCTAACTGATCGTATGGTATTTTTTAGAGATTCTAGTAGTTTCAACTTATCTTTACTTGAATGTGCATTGATGTTGCTGTTGTGTATATGTGAATCTAATAATGTATGATGGTATATGTATGTATATGTGTGTATATATGTATATGTAGTTTGTATAATCATACCTTTTCAAATGATAAAAGCTAATGCTAATTAAGAGTAATCTTGATTAAAAAGATAGTTATTAATATATGTATATATGAATGATCACTTACGGTTTATTTAATTGATAATTCCTGTAGATAGATTTCAAAAAGGTATTATATTAAAATCTACTGTACTAAATTTAAGAGCACTTATTTTTGATCAAGTGGTCAAAATTTTCCAGAGTTTACAGAGTGAGTGAGTGAGTGAGACAGAGAGAGACAGAGAGAGAGACACTAACTGACTGCAAGAAAGTGAGAAAGTTAATTTAGTTTGATTTTGAGAGGGTTTGATTAACCCTTTTAGTATGTCACGTGATGTGTGTTTGTGTATTACGATGATGTAATCGATTATGTAATATATTAGCCACACTTCATTTTAATATCAGCCACATTACATTTTTGTATCCGCCACATTGAAGGCTGTGTATTTGAAGCCAATTGAATGTGCGGCTGTTTAATGATGACTGTTTTCATTTCAAGTAATGGTTTATATATATACATTATGGCAACTTCTTTGTTTTATTCATATATATATATATATATATACATACTTCATTCTAGATTAGTATAGTGGTCACAATTGCATAAGTGGCTTATATCACATCAATGTTCAAGAGCTTACTCGGTTCGATCTCTTCATTACCTTTAGTTAGAGGTTCTCCCTTTGCCACCACTTTATTAAATAGAACAATGTCTTCTATATCTCAATCTTCAAATTATCCAAATTTATCTCCAAAACTTGCTGAATTATTAGCATCTCATTTACCTGAATCTTCTCCTGAAAGAGATCCTTCAACAAATTCAAATTATTATAATTTTAATTTAAAAAAATCCACTCTTGATATTGAAGTTTTATTTGATAAAAAAATACTTATAGGTTCAATTACTCTTGAACTAGATGTTTTGAATTCAATTGATAATATTATTCTTGATTCTTCTTATTTAAATATTAAAAATACTATTGTTAATGGAGAATCTGTTGATTTTAAAGTTGAACCTAGAAAAGAACCACTTGGTTCTCCATTAATCATTAATTATTCAACTGATAAATTGTCAACTATTACACTTAAAATTGAATATGAAACAACTGATAAATGTACTGCTTTACAATGGTTATCTCCAGAACAAACAGATGATGGTAAATTACCTTATTTATTCTCTCAATGTGAACCAATTCATGCTAGATCTTTTTTCCCTTGTTTTGATACTCCTTCTATTAAATCTGAATATTATTATATTGTTAAATCAAATTTGAAAACTTTAATGTCTGGTTTATTAATCTCTGAAACAAAAAATGACAATAAATCGGATTCAATCATATATAAATATCATCAACCTGTTCCAATTCCTTCTTATTTATGTTGTATTGCATCTGGTTCTTTAATCGGTAAACCTATTGGTCCAAGATCAACTGTTTTTAGTGAACCTAGTTTTGTTGATTCTTGTCAATATGAATTTGAAAAAGATACTGAAAATTTCATTCAAGTTGCTGAAAGTCTTGTTTTCCCATATGAATGGAAAAAATATGATGTTTTAATTTTACCAACTGCAATGCCTTTTGGTGGTATGGAACATCCAAATTGTACTTTTGCAACTCCAACTTTGATTTCTGGTGATAGAGAAAATGTTGATGTTATTGCTCATGAATTAGCTCATAGTTGGTCTGGTAATTTAGTTACTAATGGTTCTTTTGAACATTTTTGGTTAAATGAAGGTTGGACAGTTTATTTAGAAAGAAGAATTGTTGAAAAATTACATGGTGAAAAGGCAAGACATTTTAGTGCTATTATTGGTTGGACAGATTTAGAAAATTCAATTGATGCAATGGGTGAAAGTTCTAAACGTTATAGTACTTTAATTCAAAATTTAAAAGATAAATCAGATCCTGATGATGCTTTTAGTACTGTACCATATGAAAAAGGTTTTAATTTATTATTCTCATTGGAATTATTATTAGGTGGTAAACAAAATTTTGATCCTTTCATTAAACATTATTTCACAAAATATAAATATCAATCATTAGATACTTATCAATTTTTAGATACTTTATATGGATTTTATGATGATAAAAAAGATTTGTTAGATACTTTTGATTGGCAAACTTGGTTATATTCTCCAGGTTTACCTCCAAAACCTAAATTTGATACTGAATTAGTTGATGAATGTTATTCATTAGCTAAAAAATGGGTCTCAATAACAAGTTCAAATCCAGAATCATTAGAAAAAGAATTCAATCCATCTGATATTGAATCCTTTGGTTCAAATCAAAGTGGTGTCTTTTTAGATACCTTAGTTTCATATGAAGGTAAAAGTAACTTCACTTGGAATTCCAAAAATGGTTCATTAGCAATTAAAATAATGACTGAAAAATATTCAAAATATTCAACTTCTCAAAATGCTGAAGTTGTTTTCAGATGGTTTAGATTATTATTAACTGGTAGAATTCAATCTTCATATCCTAAGTTGGCTGATTGGTTAGGCACCGTTGGTAGAATGAAATTCGTTAGACCTGGTTATGTCATGTTAAATCAAGTTGATCGTGAATTAGCTTTGAAAACTTTCAAAAAATTCGAAAATGGTTATCATCCAATTTGTAAAGCTATGGTTAAGAAAGATTTAGGATTAGTTTGAATATTAATCTTCATTTGTATAATTAATTGATTACTCAAAATAAATGTAATAAAAAAAATAATTTAGCAAATTAAAAAATATAAAAATACAAAAGAATAGTTTAATAATAATAAAAAAATAGCGAATTGGTGTGGTGTGGTGTGGTGTGGTGTGGTGTGGTGTGATGTAACTTGCTTTACTCCATTTCAACATCACCATCAGTATTAGCGATAACCACCAAGTTATCACCATCATCAACGACTTGCCACACCATTAAATCTTGATATCTAGCAATACAATCAACAAACATATCTTCTGTGAAACCTTTACCTAAAGCTGTATCCTTTAATAATTGCATACTAACAACTTTAGAACCATTATTACGAACTTCATCTTGAACTTTTTCTCTAATTAAATTGAAAATTTTCGATGATCCAGATTCTTCTAATTCATGTTCTTCATCTTGATATAATGATTGTTTTGCAGCATTCATTAAACGTAAAGCTTCATCAACATCTTGAATAACAACTTCATTACTAAATCTAATTCTAGCTAATGCTTGTGATAATCTCAAAACACCAAGTAATGTTCTTGGAGTTGTATGACTGAAATGTTTTTTGGAATATTCATTAACTTTACTATCTTTTCTCATCTTAATATATGCTGCAACAACATAATCACTAACATCTTTTGTAATAACTGGTTTAAATCTACGTGCCATTGAAATATATTGTCTCATTGTTGGTGCATCAACTGGTGTCACCATCATATCCGGATGTTTATTATGCATATGAACAAATGTAACATGTTCTGCTAATCTTTCATCATCTTCTATTGATGGTCTATCTAAAATCAAGAATAAAACATCAAATCTGGATAATAACGCTGCTGGTAAATTGATGTTTTCATTTGGTGATAATCTTGTATTATATCTACCATAAAGTGGATTAGCAGCTGCTAAAATACTTGATCTAGCATTCAATGTAGTTGTAATACCAGCTTTTGAAATCGATATCGTTTGTTGTTCCATAACTTCATGAATTGCTGTACGATCACCTTCTTCCATCTTATCAAATTCATCAATACAACAAACTCCATTATCTGCTAAAACTAATGCACCACCTTCTAAAACCATTTCATCTGTGATTGGATCTCTCATAACAGCAGCTGTTAAACCAACTCCTGATGAACCTTTACCTGTTGTATAAACTCCACGTGGTGCCATCTTGGTAATCGATTTCAATAATTGAGATTTAGCAACACCGGGATCACCCATTAATAAAATATTAATATCACCTCTAATTCTCATACCATCTCCCATTTCTTTTGTAACACCTCCAACTAATAATAATAATAATGCTTTCTTAATATCTAAATGACCAAAAATTTCTGGAGCAATCGATGATGCAAGTCTATCATACACATTACCATCTTCTCTTAAATTATGAATTTTTTCTTCAACTTCAGGTGTTAAATATAATGTTTCATATTTTCTTTTATGTTGTTTAACAAATTGGGCTTCTAAATAAGTTTCTGTAAGTAAACCTGCTCTTAATGCTTTGAAACCAGTATATGGTGCAGGCATAAATATACCACTCACATCAACAATATCACCAGGATTCATTGATCTAACTAAATCACCATTAACATGTATAGTCAACATTCTTGGAATATGACCAACAGGAACTTGATTGGCAAGTTCTTGAATCTTAACATCTTGGAAAGCTGAAAATTTAGAAGCTCTAGATGAAGGGAATAATTTTCCTCTATGTTTGTTACTAATACATCTTTCAGATGTACATTCAGTTAATGGAGTAAAAGTTCTTGAAGTCACTTCTTGGAAAATTTCATAACCACATGATTCACAAGAGTATGCATTAACTTGAACAGTTGGTTTAACATCAGAAACTCTAATGACAATACCACGAACTGTAATTAAATTTCCCAAATGAGAACCTTTAACATCTCTAACAGCTAATGCTTTGAAAGAGTTCTTCAAAGTTGCACTTGTTTGAGGTTTGAAATAAATACAGTAACGTCTTGTTAATTGTGGAGGGAATAAATTTGGTGAATCATCTTTCTTGTGAGGATCTTCTTCATCTAAACCTAACCCACTATTTGTCATTTCTTGTTGGTGTTCAATTTCTGCTCTAGCATTTCTCAATTTTCTTTGATGAATGATAACATCCAACACATCATCTTTATGAGACATATTCACCGTTGGTTCAGGTAAAATTTCATCGATGATACTAGAAAATAATTCAACGTAATGATGGGTGTTCTTTACAATATGTTCGGCAAGTCCTTTAGAAACTTGTTGTGACATTGTTTGTGTTAAAGATTGAGTATCTTCGTACATTTTTATATCATCTAAATTGATATATAAAGTTGAAAGTTCTCTATTGGCGATTTTCTGTAGAAGATGCAAGTATTTAGGACCTTTACCAACAGCATCAGAATCGGCATCAACTTCATCAATTCTATGATCATAAATTTCATCTTCTTCATCTTCTTCTGAGCCTGCTGATGCTGATTTGAAGTGCATTAGGAAATCTTTGATTTGTTCTCGTATCTCACCATAATTGATGTTCATTTGAACTGCTGGAAGAATGGATCCACCAGCAGATGTTGAAGCTGGAGCTAAGGCAGCCATTGTTGTTTATAGATTTATATATTTAATCAATAACTGGTTTGAGGTAAGTATATCAACAACTATAACTCTTGAGATCAACTGAAATGAGGGTGAGTCAAGGGAAAGCACTCTTATTCAAAAATAAAACAGGAGAGAGAGAGATAACTGGTTGGCTAAAGGCACACACACACACACGTCTTTTTTGTCTCAAAGATTTGGTTGTTTCAATTTCGTGTCTTTGAAAAATTGAATAATTTCCTAATTTGGATTAATTATTTATTTAAGCCAATCACGTGCTGTTGGTCACGAGATTCTGGCCGATTTCCACCCCGCCGGGTTAGTCTACCTTGATTGGTTTGCGGAGTTCCACGGCAAACGCGCCGTGGCTGCATATACAGCAGCCAATCAGAGCGTGCCATGTATTTCGGTCAAATTCCCGAAGGAAAGGCACGGCAGGTTTTGCCCAGTTTGGTATTGGACGTTTTTCTAGATGTTTCTTGTATATAAATGTATCTATTTATTTTCTATGATGCTTGCTGTTTTAAAGGCTGTTTACTCTCCATTTGTTGCTTTAACTTTTATTCTACCTACAGATCTATCAATCCCGAGGCTGTTATTCAGAATTCAGATCCTTGAAACACACAACTCTTTTATAAACAAGTCTCTTGCTTTAATATTCTTTCGCTTGCTTCTGCAGTTATCTATCAAAACTATCTAAACTACTTAATTAAATAAGTATGGATCCTTCAGAGAAGAGTGCTGTTCTTGTAGCCCAAGAAAAACCCATTGGGGATGATTCAACTGATTTATCATCAACATCAGCTTTAAACACAAATTTAGTCCCAATTAATGATGAAGATGATACATCTATGCTGATGACAGCTGATAGTTCAAAACCTACTCTTATGGTCATTGTGTTGACTATGTTAACTTCTATATCTGGTTTCATGTTTGGTTATGACACTGGTTATATATCTTCTGCTTTAGTCGCCATTGGTGATGACTTTGGTAAAGAGTTAACCTATGGTCAACAACAATTAATCACAGCTGCTACCTCTCTTGGTGCTTTGTTAACATCTATTTTCGCTGGTACATTTGCTGATGTTGTTGGTAGAAAACCTGTTGTTATGTTTTCTAACATTTTATTCGTTATTGGTGCTGTGATTCAATGTGCTGCTCAAACTGTTTGGACCATGATTTCCGGTAGATTTGTTATGGGTTTTGGAGTTGGTATCGGTTCATTGATTGCCCCTCTATATATCTCAGAGTTGGCACCTTCTAAATTCAGAGGTCGTTTGGTGATATTGAATTGTTTAGGAATCACCGGTGGTCAATTGATCGCTTATGGTATCGGTGCCGGTTTGGACCATGTTAATAATGGTTGGAGAATTGTTGTTGGTTTATCCATGATTCCACCTGTTGTTCAATTAATTGCCTTTGTTTTCTTACCTGAAACTCCAAGATTCTTAATCATGAAGAACAGAATTGAAAAAGCCGCTAAAGTTATCACAAAGACACATATTGGTGCTACTCCTGAATTGATTGACATCAAGATTCAAGAAATTCAACGTCTAAATGAAGCTATTCCAGGTGATACCGTTCTTCAGAAATTATGGAACTCTATCAAGGAGATCCATATGGTTCCATCAAATTTCAGAGCTTTGGTCATTGCTTGTGGTTTACAAGGTATTCAACAATTTACAGGTTTCAACTCGTTAATGTATTTCTCTTCTACCATCTTCAAAGCAATTGGATTTGATAACTCAACTGCAGTTTCAATTATTGTTTCAGGTACTAATTTCATTATGACAGTTGTTGCATTCTTCATCATCGACAGAGTTGGCCGTAGACGTATCTTAATGTTTGCATTACCTGTCATGATGGCATTCTTAGTGTTGAACGCCATTGCATTCCATTACGTTGATATCAAATTTGCCAATGGTTCTGCTATCGTTCGTTCTGATGTTTCCTCTTGGGGTATTGTGATTATCGTTGCTATGATTGGTTTTGTTGCTTCATATGCTGTTGGTATTGGTAATGTTCCATGGCAACAATCCGAATTGTTCCCACAATCTGTTAGAGGTTTAGGTGCTTCCTACGCAACAGCTACTAACTGGTCTGGATCGTTGGTCATCTCAGCTACATTCTTAACAATGTTGGAGAACATTACACCAACTGGTACATTTGCATTGTTTGCCGCATTGACTTTCTTTTCAATCATTTTCGTTTACTTATGTTACCCAGAACTCTCAAACTTGGAATTAGAGGAAACTCAAAAGATTTTGACTGGTGGGTTCAATATCAAAGCTTCTAAGAAGTTAGCCAAGAGAAGAAGAATCGCTGCTAAGGATGAAAAGTTCTCGAGCGAGATCTCGAATGAACATATAGATGATGTTAAGAGCTCTCTTCCAGCTTAATCTAACTCATCTTTTTACTGTCTTGTTTCACTATTTATTTCACTAACTGTATTTACATCCGATTTTATTTATTACCTTTATCACCACGTTTAGGCGTCTAATGTACGCGGGAAAAAGGACTTTTTTGATCTTTCTAGACATTAACCTCACCCACTATTTATTGTCATTAGAATGACAAAATATCAATTATTCATTCGATACAACCAACTCATAGTAATAATAGATCGCAATCCGTACAGATTAGGATTGCTACATGAAACACTGCCACTTTCCAAATTCGTGTCACTAAATCTTCTAAAAGCCGCAAACTACCCAAATTGTCGCCTTTAACCGGGAAACTCTACTCTCTATTATTCATAAATATACATATACACCATGTTTTGTAGGTTGTTCAGTCAGTCGTTTATGATCAATTACAGCTTGCGACTCAAGAAACCAAACCATGGATGAGATAAGTAGGGAAATTGATAATATCATAGTAGAGGAGGAGCTTGGGAGGTTGGAAACCCCATTTTCAGTGACTTCAAGTAATAGCAATACTACGTTACCCCATGAAACGAAATCAAATGAGCAAACCAAGGATTGCAATGAAGATGGCGTTGACAATGACCACGATGATTGTGATCTTGAAAAACCAGGTTTTGACCTTACTCGAGATGGAAAAGAGCAGCTGATTGATCTTCGGTCCATCTCATACATAGCTGCCCCTGACCATTTGAATTGTCCTATATGTCAATTACCATTCATAAACCCATATACCACAATATGTGGTCATACGTTTTGCAAAACTTGTATCCTTGAAACTTTAAGAAGTCCCATTGGTAATAAGTGTCCATTAGATAGAACCGCATTGAACTACAAACTACAGTTGGATTCAGGGCGTACCAGAGATGAATCATATTATTCGCCACAATTAAACGATCAGGCTGATGGAGATGATGAGTCTAGTTTGAATGGTGATAATGTTGATGAGAAGCCCAATGATATATTTCCTTCTCCCATAATCATCTCAAATATCACCGATGATTTGAAAGTGAGGTGTTTGAATGAAGAAAGAGGGTGTACGTGGTTTGGTAGCAGGTGGCAGATTAAGAAGCATCTGATAAACGACTGTGAATATACAAGATTCCAGTGTGATAAGGTCAAGAAAGACGGTGGACTATGTACTAAGCTGACGAGGAGAATGTATATGACTACTGAAGAGGGGGAAGAAGAGGAGTGCCCACATACCAAGTTTGATTGCACCAAATGTGGGGAGAATGTTAATAAGATCACCGAAGCATACCATCTTAAAAACGAATGTTTAATGAATGTAAGCAAATGCCATGGATGTAATTTGGAGTTTCCTATAAAATTGTTTGAAAAGCATGAAAGCTTTTGTGAAAAGATTCATCTCAAATGTCCTGGACACAAATTTGGTTGTGAGTGGAAAGGAAGCAGAGAACTATTGAATGAAATTCATTTGAATGAGTGTGTTTTCACCAAGCTAGCGAAGTACTTTGAAACCCAAGAGTCGAAGATTACTGAAGTTGTTAACGAGAACAAATATTTGAAGACTCAGTTGTCCACAGTTTTGGACTCTGTGATCCAAGGCAAGTTGACCAATTTAGGATATTCTCTACAGTTAGAGGAGATAATGGATCAGAATCAGTCGAATGAATCTTCCAATCGTGGAATGAACTTCCGAATGCTCAATAATTTGCAAGATGAAGATTACATTCACTTGATTCTTGAGTTTGAGAGACTCCGCACCGATATTGAACGTCTCCGTCCATTAGTAGCTGAATCTGATATTAATAAGCAGATGGTAAGCTCCTTGGCTAATGAGAATGTACAGATCAAAGAGGAACTGAATAGTCAGCGAGTTGCATTGAACTCTATACGACAACAGATACAGTTCATGCTAGTCGATCGTAGACGAATGAAAAGTTCGTTAACTATGCTCAACTCAATGAACGGTGCTGGGCCAAATGGTGGAGCAGTTGGAGGAGCTGCCATTCCTATGGCAGGTCTAGGACATGAGGATACGGATATCAATTCAAGGGATTCGAAAGAGGATTTGACGGCTAACATGGCGAATAGGTTCAACAATAAGTTGTAATTTGCGGTTGTGAATATTGGTTAAGTATTTCAACTAACAGCGGGCTGGATATGTATTATTGTTTGTAGTAAAATAAGGATCTTTGAATATTTGAAACTCAATCGTTGTACGTTAGGTAGTATCAAACAAGCAGTTGATTTTATATATCGCATCGCACCTCTGCACCACTATGCAAGAGACTTCTCGATAAGCTTGATCGAGGTAAGAGTTAACCTCAGACATGACAAATGATTCAACTACAAGTTGAATATTACAGAAATCATCTTGATTGTCTCTTCAAAAACTCATTAAATTTATCAATACCTAAGAATTTGGCTTTTGAAATGTCACTGGTGTCAGAAAAACCTAAGTTCTTAGCCAAAGAGCTACATATCAAATACATCAAATCATTAGATTCCCAAAAACAGTTTATAGAATACTGGTTATCGGAGCATCTTAGAATGAACGGATTGTATTGGGGAATATGTGCTCTCTTCACAATGAGATCAGAATCGGAATTGGACAGAGAAGAAGTTAAGAAATTCATCTTAGAATGCTACGATGATAAAAACGGTGGGTTTGCATCGTTTCCAAAGCATGACTCCCATATCTTGTCAACGTTATCTGCTTTACAGATTTTGAAGATGTATGACATGCTAGATGATGTTGTTAAAGGTGAGAGAAGAGATAAACTAGTGAGGTTTATCAAAGGACTACAATTACCAGATGGGTCATTTCAAGGTGATCATTTTGGTGAAGTTGATACCAGATTCATATATACAGCGATTCAATCATTAGCTATCTTGGAAGAATTGACTGAAGAGATTGTAAACCCTGCTGTTGAGTTTACATTATTATGCCAGAATTTTGATGGTGGATTTGGGATGATTCCTGGGGCAGAATCACATGCTGCGCAGGTTTTTACTTGCCTGGGAACTTTAGCATTAGCAGGTGCTTTAGATAAATTGAAAGATGAAGAATTATTGGTCTGGTGGTTGAGCGAAAGACAAGTGGCTAATGGTGGACTAAATGGTAGACCCGAGAAACTTCCTGATGTTTGCTACAGCTGGTGGGTATTGTCATGTTTGGGTATCCTCGGTAAACTTAATTATATAAATGAAAAAAAATTAAGAGAGTTCATTCTAGATTGTCAGGATCTAGAAAGCGGTGGGATTAGCGATCGTCCTGACAATCAAGTAGATGCATATCATACGTTATTTGGAATAGCAGGATTGAGTCTCTTGGGATATGAAAACTTGGAACCAATTGATCCTATTTACTGTATGCCTTGTCGAATAACTGCAACCATTAAAAAATTTCCATACAGTTGAAGGGTGAAGTTTAACAGCGAGGGTATAATTCAGTATATATATTAAAATTAAATTAAGTAGATAAATAGCGTTAAATGATAATGAAGAATGGTTGACTGTTTAGTTTAGTAAAATATTTCCTCGATCGAGGCTTTCCTAGTACTTGGAAAATACTCTATATAATTGATTTTATTATGGGTTTGAAACTTTCCAGGGTTTACAACATGACAGTTCTCATAAATCAAATCAAATTTAGGTGACGTTGAATCAACGAGAACTAAAAGAGTGGGTAGGGGTACCAAACTCAATGAGTTACCATAATTGGTTAGCACCGGTCTAACGGACGAAGTGAACGGAGACAAGTTACCTTGATCAAGCAAAGTTTTAACCACTTTCCTACTTTCGAAGGTTTCTGTAGATATTTTTGGCTTGGAAAGCTTATCAATTTCCAGAACATCGCTGTCAGCTTCTTCCTCTTTTGCCTTTGATAGATAACTGATATCATTTCTTCTGAAGCGGTCTCCTAAATCATCTCTCACAATGACAACGTCGTGAGAAAGGTAGTTGAGTCTACAAGGATTCGAACACCACTCAATATCCCGTACGATTCTTGAAAGCCTACTTCCAAAAACTCTAGGAATCTTCATTTTAGGCCAAAAAGAATTAGCATTTTTAGTAACCATCGATGACCAAGGGTCATGATCACCTGGGACAAAGATAAACTTTGCAGACTTGCACAAATCTGGGAACTTTTCAAGAATCGCTGCCAGAGAGTCAAAGTACGACTTGTATATCCCTGAAGAAGTTGTTTGTGTAGTTGATGATGAAGGTGTCGAATCAAACGGGACTTCAGAGAACGGGCCACTGAATACTATTGCCACTGGATCGGCAGCCTCTTCATTGATATCTTTTGTCAACTTGGTGAATAATTTGTCCAAGCTCTCAAGAATTCTCAGATCAGATAAATAAATGTCACCTCCCAGTATTATAAATTTATGAGTTATGTTTTTTTTCTCCAATGCAAAAAGATTCTTTCTCAAGCCAATGTCAATTTTTCCATTTTTGGAGAAAGTGGAATTGAAATCCAAGTAGCCTAGTACATCTAACGATAATTCACGTTTTTCCGAAGGTGGATGAATCATTGAACTGACGTAAAACTTCGAGCTACTAGAATAAATACCATCACATATCACATAGTTCCCAGGTGTAAAGTAAGAGTTTGATGGAAATAAGCATTGACCTAATTCCAAATCAATGTGATCGGTATCATCTTGCAGTTGCCATAATCCAGCGGAACTTTTAGTGAGTAACCCGAACAGTAGAAATCTGTTACCATGTCTACCTAGCAAATTCTTAATTACTGTGATTTGGTGTTGTTGTAATGAAGATGTAGCAGCTCCAGACATAGAATTTAAAGCACTGAAAGATGCAGGCTGAAAATTTTCGTTTCTCAATAGTCTGTCTTTGAGTAGATGAAATCTATCCACAAAGTAATCAACGTTATCGGAAATATTGGGTAACGTCAATAGTAACGAGTTTTCAGTTGAGGATCTTGATGAAACATCAAACTGCTTTCTTTGACGATTATACTTAAACCTCTTGTAGTGTGATGCATCTATAACTTTGAAGAAATCCTGCCATTTGAGGTTTGCATCCTGAGATGAATTACTGACTACTTCTGGTCCTGGAGCAATATCCGAATGAATTGTAAACGAAGGAGAGTTGGTTATTGTAGTATCATTATCAATCAAACTATCCCTTTTGCCGGAGGGAAATGAAGTAGTTGTCGATGATTGTATGTTTGTCTTCTCTCTTTCTTGTTTCATGGTGATCTCTTTCAAAATTAACGCAATGTTGTCTCCATCAAGAAATAGCCCTTTATCTTGATCTTTCCAGGTCTTTGCAATCTCCTCTAACAGATTGGTGGTTTTTGGCCCTCTCCATTCATTGCCAATTTTCTTTCCTATGTGGAGGCTCAAAATCTCCAAAGCACCGGATTGTATATTGAGACCATATTTTTTAGAGAAAATTCTGTAGGCCAGAGGTCTCAGGTTTGAAGGCTTCAATGATATTGGTAGCACAGCTGTATCCTCCATTCTATGAAACTTCTGCAGTTTAGTAAGTTGTGTGACTACTGTCTTTATCAACACCAGTTGTTACTTACTTAGTTAGTCTTCAGTCAATTCAGTTAGTTGAAAATAGATCTCAAAATGAGTCGAATCGCGCGTTTCCGTTTTGACGCGTCTGGCGTTTGTTTTCATCTCTCTTTCTTATCTTGACACACTTTCTCTTTGATGGTGTTTCTGTTCTTTAATGGGCAACTGCTTTCAATCCATATACCAACCTTCAACTATGTCCAGTCTACCAAAGTTGAGACAGCCTCTCAAAAGAGACAATTACAACGACAGAGTTAGGTTTTCCAAAGAAAGCAAACTCTCCGACGCTGAGAAACATGAGAGATCAAAGAGCGCATATGAGTTTCTGAATCCAGAGTCGTCATCACGAGAAGGTATGTCGTCAAGGCTTCGTTCGTCTTCGCCTTTGAGGTCCAGTTATACAACACCGGTGGGTCGGTCTTCTGTACTATCGTCTGGGAAAACCAACTCCGACTCTCTTAGGTCGATACTCAAACGATCATCGAATTATCAAGAGAAGAAACCATATCAGCTTATGGGTGAATCTCCTATTAGAAACGTTAGTGGACTCAATCCACTCCGAGCAGATAGCATATTGAATTCATTGAAGTCCCGGCCTTATAACCCAAGCAATCTTTCATCTTCCTCAACCACATCATCTAGAGTCGGTAAGCCATCGTCGTCCAAGAAGCCAAGTTCCAAACAACATGGAGCATTGTTCAACTCATTATCTTCTCTCGGCTCAAAGATCTTAAGCTCTGTTCTTTATAACGAATCTGAAAACCTTGAACCTGCAAATGAGAAACCCACCATACCCAACAATCTGGAACGATCAGCTTTAAGTTCTTGGAATTCTAGAGAATTGCATGGATTGACAGATATGCACAATACTCCACAACGGTCTCTAGATTCTGAAATCCAACTCAAGAGAAGAGAGTTAGAATCACTAGAAAAAGAAATACAGATGAAACGGAATGAGAAAGAGATTGAGTTGAAGAGATTAGAGAGTGATTTGGCACTCAAGAGACAACAGCGAGAATTATCCGCTAGTGAAGATACCACCCCATTTCGGTCTACAACTAGTTCTGACTTTGTTGCTGGCGGTAATGTTGAGGATCTGATCAAAAGCTGGGCATCGGTTTCTCAAGAGACAGTTTTGAAAGAGCTGGGGTCAGTCAAAGATGAGGTTCTAAACTTGAGAAAAAGACAAGAAAGAAACAATATCGAATTTGAAGCTAGATTGGAAGCTGTTAAACATGAAAGGGAATTGAATAGAAGAAGTTTCGAAAAGCTTATGTCTGAACTTGAAGAGAAACGGAGTGAACTTGATGAAGAAAAAGATAAATATATCAGACTTCTACATAAGCAAAGCAGGAAAAGAAAATATACCCGAGATGATAGTAGTGATGATGAGTCAAACTCAGACACAGCAGCAGGTTACGAAAGAGATGGATTCAAACGCAGATCTACTGGTGATTCGAGGATTCATAATAAAATCATCAAGTTGGTCGATCAAATGAAGGATGTTCAAAAAGTGATACAAGATAATGTTAAAGATACTAAGCAAGTGAATAATGTATTTTAATTCTTGATTTCCGCGTATTTTGTATAAGACATAATAAACATAATCAACTAGTAATCCTGTTAGGTTTGATCATAAATATTCACTTATCAAAACAGTAACGTAGTATAGTATCAAATTGAGAACAGGAAATAACCAAATATTTCCTTCTTGTGTAGTATGATCATCTGAGAACAGCTCAAAATAGCGAGACGATTGTAGTGTTTCAAAAGGAGGTGGCTGAATACTTTCAAACTATCCTTATTTCAAAAGACTTAGTGGGGGGCTAGACTCAGTATGTGAAACGGGAAGAAACAAGTTACCAAGACTTTTCAATTGCAAGCTAAATAGCTCACAATGGTATTCTTTCAACTTAGCGTTGTTCAATGGGGAGACCAAAGTAGGAGAAAAGTTAAGTTGATCCCAATATTTCATTCTGAACTGTAAACAGTTTGAAAAAATTTGAAATGAACTAAAGGAAATCAAATCCAGTCGCTGCAGTGAAAGAAGTAGCATGGTTCGATGATGTAAAAGAAAACAAGTTGACTGATCAGAATTATCTCATCAGTAGCGAGCTTGCAGTTGAGAGGTATTGGAGTAAGAAAATGCTTTTCTACGTTTCTACGAAACAGAACAAGTAAGATGACATAATAGACGTGCTAAATATCATACAAAGAAGGGTAGATAACACTCCTCCTAAAAGCTGAGATTTCCGGCGTAAAGAAATATCATGAAGATTTAACCTTCAATGGTATATCCTTGATAACACAACTGTATTTCAAGTAAAGGCTATTTGTTGTTTACAATGAATGTACTTTATCCTTCTGAAAATAGGTCATCATCAGCAAAACGGGATACCTTTTCCTTTTGAAGCTCACAACTATCAATTTTGACTTTCCTTTGTAGATTTTGGGATGAATAATGCCACTTACTCGGAGTAAATAATAACAGGAAATCATATAGCCTAGATTTCCTCTGATCGAAAATTGAACACTTAAGAAAAAAATAGTCTGTATCAGCCAGTTTGTACTCGAATTTGGTAGCCTAAATAATGCTAATGATAGTAATAAACATTCAGTACAACATTGATACCAAAATTAACCAAGAGTTCACAATTAGTGACCTACAAGCAGACGGTGATACCTGTAACTCTTTATTTTACAATCACACTCATTCTTTGTTAAAGTGATGAACAATTTCATCATTGGGCATGTATACACATCAAGTTCCTGACGTTTGTCCTTCTAAGAAATTTATTTTCATTCGCTTCTCGTCTGACAAGCTACCAGGGGTAAAGTGGCCAATTTTTGGTCACACCAAAACCAGACATTGGTATAACTATAATTTATAGACTGAGAGACTATTTGGGGCTGGAGATTAAATAGTAAACCTTTTCTTCGGATACTCGAAATTTATCATTTGGTAGCAATTCAAATGTGAACAAAGAACACGAGCGACGCGACTGTTTTTTACAGATTTTCGCGTCGCTCAACTTACTGAATAAATATGGGTTGAGAGGGATAACTTGAAGTTGCTATTATACAATAAAGCTGAAGATGTATACAGGAATATATAGTCTGGTAAGTAGGAAAAGGGTGGATTATGATTTATTCTCTTACTCTAATTCAACGACTCTAAATTGAATTGGAAGACAGTAGTCAGCAATTGGGGAGTTGTACAAGTTGTAGAAGTCACCAGACAAACATTCATAGAACTCAACTTGATCACCTAAGGCCATGTAACCATCTTCAGAAACAGCCCATCCAGCAGCATAAATGGCGCCAGATTGAGGAGTTGGTCCATCAAATTGAAATTGGTTGTTGGAGACAATCGAACCAATACGGTCTTGCGAATCGTACAAGACACCATCCTCCAAGACCATACTCAAAGTATTAGAGAAGTCAGGAACACCAACTTCATAGACTTCATCGTATTCTTCTTGTAGCTCTAATAGCTCTTCATTATCAGCTGAAGGCTGTGGAAGGTTAGTTGCTTGGATTTGACCGTCGTTGATTTGAGTGACGAAAGTGTTGTAATAGTAAGTAGTGGTACATGGAGTGTAACTTGCAGAAGAAGCTTCATATTGAGTGTTGTCACCTGTTGGGAATTGGATTTGACCATCTCCAATCTGTGTAACTAATGGTTGAGTATTGACGTAAATAGCAGTTGGAGTATCCATAGCAGTTTCATATGACGTAGTAGTAGGATATTGGATTTGACCATCACCAATTTGTGTCACCAAAGCATCATCTCTCTTGACTTTTTTGTAATCAGCATCTAAAGTTTGAACGACAATACCAAAGGTTTTACCAGCAACATCTGAAGTAGCTGTCAATGTACCAGTTGGAGTTAATGTTGACCATGGTTGTGTTGGAACGTAGGCAGCAAAAGCAGTGGTAGCTAAGGAAGCAGCAGATAGTAAAGTTAAAGCGTATTTCATTTTTAGTTTGTTTGTTTTGTTCTTTTTGTTTGATGGAGAATGAAAGCTAAAACATGGTTGTTATTTGAGAAGATGGGAGGATAATTCTCACTTTTATACAGCCTTTCAATCAGGAGCCATGAAGTAAAGAAAAAAAGATTTTCTTCAAAGATGGGATAGCATGATCAAGAAAGCATGTCTAGGCTGTGTCGCACTAGCTCCCAAAAGCGGCGAAGCTTCGAGGAGGCCTTACCAGATCCTAACTTCACCTACTTTGCTTTGCATTGCCTCGCAGTATCCCTTTGTGACCTGCCTTGTACAACATTGGGAATTGTAACAAATAACTATGTAAGTGTGTAAGTGGGTGCATTAGCTTGCATCAGCGATTGGGATCTAAGACTTGGATCTTCTTATCAACAGATAATAATCCACCACTGGCGAGTTGACGAACTCCATCACAGAAGAGAGAGAGAGGTAACAGCTCAGCAGTACTCTCTTCTTTTAGTGTTTCATATATTAACAGAATGTGGTTGTTGTACCACCCAAGGCATAAGTAACTGAAATATCTGCTTGATCTCGTTGAAACTTTGCTAATTGCAAAGCCCATCTGTCCCAAAAACGGCGAAGCTGGGAACCCTGCGCCCAGAAATTGTGCATGATAACTTATTTAGCGGCTGTGCGTTTTCCTCGAGCCCATATACACAGCCGCAACACTTCTCCACCAAAGGTATATAAATTACCTCTGTATTCTCTTCAATTATGTAGTTTGGTATTCACATTTACCAAACAAGAACTTAAGAAACTACAACAAAACACAATAGAAACTCAATAACTTTACAATCCATATATATGAAGTACACAAAATTAGCCTCCATCTTATCTCTTGCTACTGCAATCTATGCTGATGACTCTTGGAAATCGTTGACTCCAGACACTACCTTGGATGGTGGTATTACGGATATGGGATCAACTACTATGGGACTTACCATTGAGAGAATGTCAGATACCAAAGTCAAAAGAGATGTTTCCTCAGACGGCTTGGACCAACACTGTTCCGTCGATGGTAACTTGGCAGTCACATTAGCGGAAGGTATTTTGTACGACTCGCAAGGTAGAGTGGGTGCTATTGTTTCCAACAACCAATTTCAATTTGATGGACCTCCTCCACAATCAGGTTCAATTTACGCTGCTGGATGGGCTGTCTCAGAAGATGGATACTTAGCTTTAGGTGACTCAACACAATTCTACGAATGTTTGTCGGGTGACTTCTACAACTTGTACAATGCTGACATTGCTGATCAGTGTAATCCAATTCAAATTAAGTTGGTTGAATTGATTGATTGTTGAACTACCTTTCTAGTCTGTGTATAATACCAAAATGTATATCTAAATTCCGTGTACCCTTTAAGGAAACTGCAATTAACACCGTGTAATGCCTGACTCCCTTTTAGTCTCCATTCGAACCGTGGAACACATGTGCATTAAGTTATCTTATCTGTCTGTGGTTTCTGAGAGTGTTATAGATTACCATTGATCAAAAGCTTCACTAATATAAATCGAAACATCGTGGTATTCCAGTCTGACTTTATGCAACCCATCAAAGCTTAATTTTTTTAAACATAGGTAAAAAAGACCTTTTTGGTACGGATATACAACCCCAACATTAGAATGAAGAAAAGCTCTCCTATCTCTGTTTCTGAAAATGCATTAATTTCAAGAATTTTGTTGATGAAATGGTTAACAGAAGCGTGCTTTCAGTATCATTATATTTTCACGAGATTCGACGAAGTAAAACCAAAGGCCAAGATAAAGTCTCCTACAGTATCCTTCTAACTGATCTCTCACCTCAAAAGACTGCAATAATCTTTTTCATTGTGGCCAATATTTGATTGATAGCTCTATGACAAAAGAGCCTAAAAATTTGCTTGATGTAAGGTTTCAGTGCCTTAAAGAGCGTGTTTGTGGACCAGAGAAGGTGCAGTTGGATAAGGGTGGTGGACATAGATGTGAAGCAATCAGATAGTTCTTCGGCTTATTTTGATGCTATGAAAAAAATGCATGGATAAAGGAAAAGAATCGGAGATATCTTGTCGATTGATTGATTGATTGATTGATTGTTTGTTTGTTTGTTTGATTGATTGATTGATTGATTGATTGATTGTTTGTTTGGAGCCAAATTTTTGGAGATTTCTTTTCGAAGATATAACAGTCAACTTCATTAACTATATGCCACATCTTAAATATATTTATCTCAATATTATTGTTGTTGTTATTATCATATATGAGAAAGAAAAGCTTACTGTGTTCGTTGTCAGCTCATTTTTCAGCACTAAAAGTGTCCAAAATTCATAAAGCTTTTTTCCGAAAACGAAAATCTCCAAAACTTTTGAACACTATTAATAAATTTGAAACCAAAAATTTGAAGCTTCAACTTTACCGGAGAATTAATTGAGCTTACATTTTGAGAGAACTTCATAAAATGAGGAGCCGTATATACCGAACTTAACAAACAAGGGTAATTCATCGTTTTATTAAGGTCCCTTTCCAATTTAAAACGTGAATACATAATTTATGGCAGAGATACTTTAATTCCTTTCGCAGTACACCCGTCTTGAATTCTCAAGAGTGAGATGGTCGTATCCCACTTACACAACTAATGAACTGGCCTATAAGCGCTTCTCCAAACAGGCGTTTAACTGATTCTGTACCCCTTCAAACAGGTGTCCAACTAAGTGAGTTGGTTCCCCTGTAAATGATCCTAGTGCCTAAATGTTGCAATTGAACAGCCCAATTTTTATAGCAGCTTTCTTTTTGGCTGATATATTGATTTGAAACTGGGTAGGACTAGCAAGAGGTTATTGAAGACTTCACTTGAAAACCTACATCATTCTTGTTGATGATATGTGTATTCTGACATTGCTGATAACAAAATAATTAGGTGTATGTTTGTTTTTACATGTTTGTCAGTGCTACTCGAAAGCGAAAAATTATCTGAAACTATATTCAAGAGGTTTATACGGTTGTTTCTACATGTGTTGAATAGCATCCTTCTAATATCTCAGTCGGACAATAGTAACAATAAGTTTATTATCAATGAGGCTGGATCAGCATTTGTTCATTCAATAGGAGAGTCATCATTAGACATCGTAACTAAGTCATGATTCAATGATCCATTTACTCACATTCGACTCAAAAAAGTCTTTTCACGGAATATTCGAGCTTGGGGTGATATAGCAACCATAGTGGGTGGAATTGTCAACCGAGTAAGGTCAAACATAATCATCTCGAGTAATTGTTTTAAAATCGTTTTGATAGTAACAGTGTATAAGTATAACTATCATAATAATTATTACTGTTTACGGGTATAACTCTTGCAATACCTATTGCTGTGTATGAGTATAACTCTTATGATTCTTATCAGAATCGAGGCTGATAGGGATAAGAAACCTAATCAATTATACAGCATACATGGTTTTGATCAGGATGGAATTAAAGGGAGGAAGGCTGATTCAATCCTCGTCCATTTAATAGAACAGATATCGTAATGGTAACTATGTAGGTTATATACCTATAAAACTTGCAAATCCCTATCAGCAAAAGGTAAATTATATGGGGAGTCAAAACAGTAATAGTAATAATCAATAATAATACTAATAATTTATTCTCCATAAGGTTGAATCAAAATTCTCGAAAATTTGTTCTAAACTAATCTTGATTTTTGGCACAGAAACAAAACGTAGAACCAAATCCTCTATCAATATCTCTGAATAAGGTAGTAGAAAGGATCACCAACAACTGTTCATAGAAGTTCAAATCAGTTTGGGGTGAAACTAAAGAAAGTAAAATTTTTAGCAAATGTTGAAAAATCCCCGCTTTTTTTCCATGTGAACGAAACGATTTTTTTTTTCAAACGTAAAGGAAATATTTATTGACTATATAGTAAGAGAGACTTACTAAAATTACAGTCTAACTCAAGTTAACTATATAGCTATAAACATTCTACTAATGAAGGGAGGATACAAACACTAAATAAATAGGAAAAAATTGAGTAAGTAGATGTATTTTCGATGAGGATAAATCCTTCGCCCACTAAATAGAGCAATCATCCTGATAGAAACTATGTACACTATATAATTATATAAGCTACTGATCCCTATCAGCTTTCCGTTTTATTGTAAGGAGATGTGGTTATTTTGTTCAGTAGGTAGAATTATTATTGTGTAGTGGTTTAAATAAGGTCACTTTTCGTGAACAGCTAACCAGATATCGAATCATCTGGAACGTCTCCTACCTGCAATAAAAAACTCTAACTTAGAGTTTAACTCGTTGGAGCAAAACTCATGTTAGAAAAAACGCCCTAATCAAAAGAAAGACTCGAAGTTCTCAAATAAATAATAATAAATAATATAGTTTGAATAAGTTTACCGGATACATTGAAAAAAAAAAAAAAATAAATATATTCTCGCCGAGGATAAATCCCTCGCCCATTCAATAGAGCAATCATCCCGATAGAAACTATGTATTTTTATAAATATATAATCTACTTATCATAATAATAATAATAATAATGAATATATTCACGATGAGGATAAATCCTTCGCCCCCCTAGCGAGTCGAACTCGTGGTAAAGTCTTTTTTCAGTTTTACGTCATTTTGAACTAAGGAGCTAATAATTTTTTTTTCATAAATCGGGTTAATGGTCTAGTGGTATGATTCCTGCTTTGGGTGCAGGAGGCCCTGGGTTCAATTCCCAGTTGACCCCTTTATTTTTTTCAAATATTCTTTTTATTTTGAGTATGCGTGCTGTGATGTTTTTTTTAAAACCAACTACGAGGCAAAAAGTTTAGTTATGAATCATCATCAGATCGTCATTAAATTAAAGATTGGAAAAGTACTATACAATTTCTTAGTTACTATATCTCACATATTGTCGCCCCAACAGTACTGAACCAACTTATCCATTTTAACTTTCTTGGCCATTTGACCCTTCATCCACGGATGCTCCAACATCTGCCTAGGACTAGGTCTTTTTCGGTTTTCCTTGATTAATGCAATCCTCAAAAAGTCTTTGAAACTAGCTGACCAGACGATATTTTCTTCTGGTTCATCTTCTAATTTAGGCTCAAATTCCAAGATGATTAAAAGAAGCTCGATCGGAGAAATTAGTAAATTAGGGTCTGAGGAAGCAAATGGGAAGTAACCAACCGCACCTTCCAACAATGTCAAGCCCAAGGACCAAACGTCACAAGTAATGGTGTAAGGCTCATTTCTGATTCTCTCCGGTGCCATGTAAAACGAGGTACCTGTAAATGTAGTAGCCAAGGAGTTGACAACCTCACCACTCACACCAAAATCACAAAGCTTCACGTTACCTTTTGAGTCCAGCAGAATATTTTGTGGCTTTATATCACGATGCATGATCTTCTGTTGATTCAAGTACGAAAGTCCTCTCAGGACACCCTCTGCTATTTTACCGAGTGCTTTCTCACCAACTCTACCTTCTCGACTCTTGAAATTTTTGTAGACTGCATCTAATGATCTACCACCCATATACTCCATGCATATGCATATACACGCATCTAATTCATTGAAATAAGTTCCATAATATTTCACAATGTACTGACTTTGAAATGATTTATTATAGTTCAACTCCCTCACTATTTGTTTCTGGAATTCTGGAGATGGATCTGCTGTTATGGTTTTCAAAGCAAAAATTTCTCCCGTTGTTTTTAGTGAGCACTTTTTGACCGAACCCCCATTACCTTCACCCAACACTTCCAATGTAGTGATCTGATCCAATGCTGATATTTCCTTCCATTCAGATTCAGAGAGGTCATCTAAATGCTTATTTGCCAATCCTGGACTCAAAACTCCTCTTCGCTGTATTGTCATGTTATTCATCGAACTAATCAAAGGAGAAGGGATTCCCGCACTCATGGTCTCCAACAAAGTGGAATTTGTATCTGATAAAGTAGCACTGGCGATAGTTGACTCACTTAATCTTCTTTCATCTTGCAAGGATGGTGGAATGTTCAGTGAAGCGGATGATGATGAAAAGTTTGAGTTCATAACACACGATGGATCAAGCCTTATTGGTGTGGAGGCATCTGTTGATCCCGCATCTTGCACAGTAAGTCTTAACTTTTGTGATTTTGTTGTGTTTCTGGATGATTTGCTCGATGCAGAGCCAGGTAGTAGTGCTGGTAACTTCGGTATTTGATTGCTTGTGGCCGAGTGTGATGAATACGACGATATGCTGCTGTTATAAGAAATGGTCGGCGATGAACTCGATGTCGAGGGAAGTGTTATTGTCTGAATATCTGGTATAGCGGGCGTTTGTATCTTCAATATTGGAAGCTTATTTTTGGAGGAAGTGGACTTATAATTCGCTCCTGGAGGGCGTAACAAAGGTGGAGTAGTCATCTCAGTTGGTTATTTCTATTAAATGTATCTAAACTCAGTGAAAAGAGTCAACTGAGGGTGTAAAAAAATTTTATAGTTATTCAATCAGCCTATGCAAAACAAATCACTTTAGCTAAAGAAGCACAATAACACCTCTCAATTGCAAAAATATTCTTTTCAATAAAGCTTTGGGCACAAAGAATGAAGAAAATCTAAGGTTATATTTCTCTTTCAATGCCATGCAGTTCAGACCTCAGAGTTGGTGTTCTCCCCAGTTTTAAAGATGTCTCGCGAAATCCGTTTTGCGTAGACTCCGCCTTGGCAGTTCGGGCACGACGTCTTTACTTCACAGTAAGGCTTGCCACCATTTTTACGATTGGGTCCCTGCATTTTCAGCTGGTGAAACAATAGATGGAAAGTACAAATTGCGGATCCTACTTCTACCTTTATAATATGAAACATTGAAAAGTCCATATCTTTCATAAAAAATATAAAAAATGGGTCTCAGTTAGGTTGTGGCATCTGGATCATCCCCTAGGTAACCCCAATACTGTTCAACACCAAAATCACCAGGATCTTTCCAGTAGTCGTTGTATGGTGTGAACATAATCACTTGAGATCCCACGGTCTCACCAATCGACTGCATAGCAGCCACTTGATTTGCCACGGATGGGACACCGTACGTACCAAAAGTGTCTCCTTGCGTTCGCCAACCAGTCTCGGTAATCAAAATATCCTTACCCCCACAAACACTTTGAAGGTTTGCCATTTGTGTTTGTAACCAAGTACCTGCGTCTCCAGGTTGAACTCCTCCATCCCAATAAGGGTGGCAATTCACTGCTATAAAGTCAGAAATGTCGCATAACTTGGTGTTATCTTCATACTGCACCCAGACATCCACTGTAACCACGTATCCAGAATATCCGTCAGCTGTTAGCATTTTTCTAACTGAACTAACAGCAGTAGAAACTTCATCCACTGTATATTCACCGTTGTTTATCCACTCATTACCAACAGACACGGCATGAATACCATCCCAACCTTGGGAGGATGAAGAGACTTGTTCAGAGAGAAGTTGAACATCAGATTCAAGGTCATCCATATAAAATAAACCTGCGAATATCTTTTGATTTGAACCCATGCTTGCCATAATGGAAGAGATACATGAACAATCAGGCGCGTATACTCTAATGATCTCAAATGATGATAACTTGGCAATATCATCTGCTATTTCTTGGGCAGATTTACACGTTTGACTTGAGCTGTGATACGGTGAATAAGTAGTTCCCTTACCTAGCTGAGCACCTGCGAATGCCCCCGTGGCTGTAGAATATACGGAAGTAGAAGTGGTTGATCTGGCAGCTACAGAAGTTGTTTCTGAGGTTGAGCTCGTACTCGATGTAACCAAAGTTAAAGTCGAGCTGGTAGCAGTCGATGTATCCTCAGTGAAAGTTGAGCTGTTGGGACTTGATGTAGCTGCAACTAAAGTTGAGCTGGTAGCACTCGATGAATCTGCAGTGAAAATTTGTGTTGCAACTGGAGTATAATATTGTGTACTAGGTGTAGTAGTTGATAGATCAATACTCGAATATGCTGGAGAAGAGAGATTCGGATCTGAGTCATCCTCGGTATAGTACTCAATGTAGTATTCAGTAGAGTACTTAGTATAATATTCAACATCCGGTTCATAATATCCAGTAGTAACGGCATCATCACCAGTAGCAATTTCTATTGTCGTGTAGTGATTGTACTCTGTCACCACAGCATCTTTTTGTTCATTATTATGACGCTTCCCGCGATGCTTTGGGGAGCAAATGGGTGTGGATAGCGATAGGGATGCTAACGAAATAGTATACAAAAGTTTCAGGTGCTTCATGAGAAAGGATTTATTGTTGATTGATTTACTGAGATACCTGAAGTGCACTGTCATTACCCAAACTGAAAGCTTGTAAAATGCTACCTTTCTAATATATTTATGTACATGTATGGCTACTAAACTATGAACTTTCAAAAGAGGAAATTGGAAGGGGTATCTGGGAACGGACTAAGATGTATTCCTTACTGAAGGGCCTGTTAATACGAGATCAGAAAATCAACGGTCCAAGCCCTGAACGGCATATCGAGATTAGTGATTTGCACTGCGGTATCATTATCAATAATAGATATCTGCGGCTGCCAGATCTGAACTTTTGGATCGGCCGCGGGGAAAAAAGTTGATACTCAATCGTTTTGGGAGGTGAAAAATACGGGAATTGAAATCTGAGAATCGGGCTCGGCTTGCCAAAACTGTTTGATTAGGGGCATGTTCAAATCTCATTTTAAGCGTTGCTGGTTGCAATGCTATTATGTTATTGTTTCACACACACAGACGCAGTCCGCCGATGTATTAATTTTGAATGAAATGGGGCTTTTTGAGAAAGATCTTCACAAGCAGGTACTCGACCTACATAATAAGATTAAGCATTTACTGATTGTCGATCAAATGGGAAGTAGGCATATCTGTATTAACACTTATATGAGTATTTATTTTTTGGTTTTACTAACAGACTTCTTGCTGGAACCTTTTCCTTTGGTGACTGTCTTTTTGGGTTTCACTTCCTGGATCAACTTATCTTTCTTTATATCATCCTCTTGATCGTCGTTTTCATCAGGCTTGTCATCGTCATCATCAACATAGTCCTCCAGATCAGGTCTAGGGGCTTTGGATTTAGTGTTCTTAGTCACGGAGTCACCTGTCTTGTAGATGATCGTTGGATGGGTGTACGAATTATATCTTCTGGTAAATTGAGTCTTGACTGACGTTGGGATCGATTTCAAAATTGTATCCATTCTACCGGTTTTACCAACTCCGAACTCCATCATATTATCCCAATCCTCTTTGGTGAAGTAATACTCGTCCATAAGTTTGAGCACTTCTTCAATACCGTCAGCACCGTGTTCAATGATTGGCTTGGTTAACATCTTGATAAAGTAGGGAATGTAGGCCAATCTTAATTCTTGGTTATTAGTCATTGTTTTGGTAGATGAATGATACTGCAACTCTTGCAAAATCCGGTCGTATTTATTTTTTTTGGAATTCTGACCTAACCATGAAGAAAACATTGTTCTTCCTGTCATTCCTCCAGCAATGTATGAGCACGGAAGAATAGACGACGAGACAGCATGGAATGGGGCAAGAGACCAATGCTGCTCACCACCTCTTATCATCTGACCCACTAGATCTGACTCGGAGATTGAGTCAGAAGCCTTTTGTAGCAATTCTAGGTGAGCTAGGTTTTGACGCTGCTGAGGAACACCATTAAGTCTTGATGGCCTCACACTTCTATAATTCTCATGGATCATCAACGGAGTGAAATCCATATCATTGAAATATAAGTTTATTTTTTCATTCAAATTGTAACTTGGATTTGAACCATACAATGCACCACTAAGCAATTTACCAGTGATATCAAATGGTTTCAAAATCACTTCCTTTTGCCATGACTTTTCGATGTTTTTGGTATCGCTATAATCCAAACTTTTCTGCGTTCTTGACACTGTAGACATGATGTTGATAATTTGTCTAATATCATTATGAGTGATCGAGGCTAATTGATCAATGACATTAGGATCCATCTTTAGACCTTCTCTGTGTGCAATGGTCAACAGTCTGGATTTCATTTCTTTAGATGATGGTCTTCTCCAAGTTAGATCAAAACAACTTTTATCAAATGTTCTCATTTTTGGTAACGATTTATCATTACAGATAAGAATCATCGGCGTGTCAGTGATCTTACAGAATTGGGACAATTGTGCACCACCACCATGGTCACCACTGGACATACCATCGACTTCATCCATTATCAATACCATCTTTCTGTTGTTTGACTCACCTGAAATTTGTTGATTGAAGAAGCCAACAACAGAGCTGTTATCTAGAGATGACTTTAAAACATCATTTAATTGCTTCTTTGATCTCACATCAGATGCATTTTTCTCAATGATATCATAACCTAAGGATTTCGCAATCAAATGAGCAGCAGTGGTTTTACCAATACCAGGAGGCCCACTTATCATGACTGCTCTGAAACCATTGATACCACTACCGTTAAATCCCCTTTTATGATTGTCAAACCAGTCTCTCAACCAGTTATGCAACATCTCAACATTTGATTTGTTACCACAAATTTGTTTCATATCGGTAGGAGCATATCTCACTGTCCACAACTTATCACTATCTGGTCTATCTGAAGGCTTGTTAGGAACAACTCCGGAGGACTTGGTGGCAGTTTTACGCTTCTCCAATTGAACTGCCTGCTTTCTCTTTTGTTCTTCTTCCTCTCTAAGTGCATCTTCTACAGCAATCCTAGCTTCCTCCTCTTTTTTTGCAAGTGCCAGACGGGCATCATAACCATCCCCACCATCAGGAGGCATACGGGAAATCAGTTCAACAAATCCATCCTCATCAACACACTTGATTTTCTTCTGTTTGATCATTTCGATCTTCTTGGGGCCAGCTTCGCGTCCAATAACTACCAAACTAGTCTTACCACTGATAGCTTTAGTAACTTTGGCACCATATCTGGAGGAAATTCTTTCACACTCTGCTCTATCATATGAAGGTAAGACACCTGTAAAAACGATAGTTAAACCATTCAAACAGTTAGGACGTCCTTCAGGAATAGCACGATCATTTGCAGGTTGAGCACCTTCTGATTTTTTCGCTTGAAGTTGAAAGAAATTAGAACCAGCCAACGCTGGATCGACAACCAGGTAACTTTCATCCGCATCTGGGACTGTCATCAAAACTTCTTCAGCAGTCAGCCCAGAAGAAGAACTAGAATTTGGCTTCGCTTGAACTTTGACGGGAGATCGTTTGACCGCAGCTTTCTTCTTTGAAGGAGGTGTATCTTCAAGAGCAACGTGATCTTCTTTTTTGGTGAGTCTTTTGCTCGGAGTTTTTGGTTTCACTTCCAAAATCTCAAAATCATCATCTTCATCATCGTGGTTGCTCTCATTTTCCTGGAAATCGTCATCGCTTGGTGAAGCATCGCCATCAGAAAATTCATCCCCGCTGGACAGCATATACGTTTGTTTCTTCTTGGCTGGTGATTTTCGAGTTGCTAAGGCTTTTTTTGGCCTAGCAGGGGATTTTGAGGTCACTTCTGGTTTCTTCAATTCATCATCTGAGTCCAAAGAAATTACATTTTCACCAGCCTCTTGATTTGACTTTCTTTTATTATCAAAAAACGCCGAGGTGACAGGAGCAACAGCACTTGACAAAGTCTCTGATTTCTGTTTCTTTGACGGCACATCCACAGAAGAATTCTCTGTTTTTCTTTTGATTTTGTTCTGTTTGATAGTTCAAAATCGAGTTAGTATATAGAAGTCTATGAAAAAAAATATAAACACACCCAAGTTGCCACACGTACCTTTTGAACGGCCACCTTTCCGAAAAACTGATCAATCTTCACCATTATATCAACAGACTAAACGTGCAGATGACTGATCTTCCTGTTATGACTCAATCTGATATCAATTGAGACGAAACACTGAAATTTGATGATTCTGTGCCTTTGTGATCAACCGACTCTCTGCTTGATTCATCACTAGTAACTACACGCGTCTCGAGAAACCAGAGTGCTAACATCATCAATTAGATAATAATGCACTGCCTTTAACTGAGAGTTCTAGAAGCAACCGGGCTTTTCTTGATTGCCGAGCACTATCTCCATACATGATATAAATACATATTTATCTCGGTATAATTCAAGTGCAGCAGACAGTCCAGTACAATAGTAGAGAGATATATACTTACATAAATAGAGGTTTACAGTTATGTTTGGGTCCACATTTGCAGGCAGACCAGTCAGGATTGCAGATCAATTAGATAGTTTAAAATTTGTCACCAATTACGATAACATCGCACCCAAACTTCTCTTTCATCTCTCCATATTTCTCTTACCAAACGTACCATTTGATCCAAATTATACAGCTTTGATCTTTTATCAATTTCAGAAAGATGGCACGCCTACATCTGAATTTAGATTACTAGGTGGATTGAATGAGGCAAAACAGAGTGCTATATTCAAAATCAATTCGGGAATAAGCGATAGTACGACTAATCAGCCAACAATACAAAGCAACGAGGGTGACATAGACATGGATACCACAGATATGGATAATAGTTCAGTAAATTCAACTTCCAGCATGAGCTTGGTCATTGGCATATCGATCGAGCCAAACAACATAGCATTACCACAATTGGAACAATTAAAACTCCAGCATACACAGAAAGCTTTACCTGCTCCTATCAAACCCGAGGGTAAATTGTCCACAGCTGATATTCCATTAACAAAAGACCAGATAGAGTCTATTTCGGGCAAGATTATAAACAATGCATACAACTTTTTGAGTTCGTTTGTGGATGACAACAATAATGTCAGTATTAGTAAGTTTGATCTATGGTGGAGCCGTTTTAAAGTGAAAATGGCTAACGATCCGAGTTTTCTAGACAACTTGACATAAATAGTTTGATTTAATTAATAATGAATAATGTAAGTTATGATTATGTATATATACATATGTACAGGACTGCTTCTTTGCTTTCAATCTGAATTGCGAGATGAGTATTATCAAGTATCAAGCCAACAAATTCAATAATAGTTGAATTCTTCTCTTTACCTCATCTTCACCAATAATACTTATCATTGTTGGTAGTTTGATACCCGATTGGTCTCCACTAATAGCATATCTCAGTATTTGGAATATGTTCTTTGACTCAACACCTTCGATCTTAAATCCTATTTCTTTGGCAATCGGCGAGATATCGTTGTTCAAGGCAGAACAAGATAGAGATTCAAGAACCAGTTTGATGACATCTTCATTGAGCTTTGTCTTGTTCAACAAGTTTATCTTGGAGTATGTTGGTACAGTGAAAAAGTAGGAATATTCCTTTGAGTAAAGATCACTCAATTTCATCAGGGTATGCGCTGTTCCTTTCAAAACTTTAGCAACGTACTGCTTGGATATATCACTATCAATATATAGATTCCTCAATTCTGGGTAAGCGTCTTCGAGGCAGTTGTTCACAAACTCTTCATCATCCTTAAGCTTCATACCTAAGTACTCTTTGTTGAAATGATCCAATTTATTGAATACAACCTTTGCATTACCGGTAGTCAACCCATCCAATCTGAAATTTTTTTCAAGCTCCTTCAAGGTAAACAACTCACTGGATTTTTCTCCTTGGCCTCTTTTAGGTGACCAGCCAAAAAGCACACTGAAATTAACTAGTGATTCAGCCAAATAACCTTGCGATTTCAGGGACAGAATATCAATATCACCCGATCTTTTACTTAACTTCTTGTCATCCACAGTAGTCAACAAAGGAATATGAATGAAACTAGGTTTATCCCAACCAAAAGCATCGTACAATGCGATATGCTTAGCTGTCGATGCCAACCATTCTTCTCCTCTAACAACATGTGTCACCTTCATCAAATGATCATCAATAACATTAGCAAAATGATAAGTAGGTAATCCATCACTTTTCATTAAGATCGGATCATCGTACCGAACATCAAATGAGTTCACTTGAGGTTGATGGTTTACACGACCATGTAATAGATCGACGAATTCTGGGTATTTATCAGGACATTTGAATCTCAACGTGAAGGGAACATTCCCATCATTTGCTAATTTGTCAGACTCTTCACGTGAGATATGATGAAAACAATGTCTATCATATGAAACTGTTGTTGGTGGCTTCAATTTTCTTGCCGAATCACGCAAATCGTTCAAACGTTCCTTGGGACAAAAACATCGGTAAGCTAGACCTTTTTCAAGTAGTTCGTCAGAATACTTTGAATATATTTCCGATCTTTCACTTTGAATGTAAGGACCATAAGGACCACCCTCATTTGGACCTTCATCTATGGACATCCCCAACCAGGATAATGTTTCATATATATTATCTTTAGCTCCGGGGACAAGACGAGTCTGATCAGTATCTTCAATACGTAACAGAAATTGTCCATTTGTTGCTCTTGCAAGGAGATAATTGTACAATGCGGTCCTGAGTGAGCCAAGATGTAAAAACCCAGTAGGTGAAGGGGCAAATCTCGTTCTTACTGGTTGGGTCGGTTGCTCTAATAGTGCTTTCCTAGCATCACCAGAACTAGTACCGGATGACTGATCATTGGTGCTGTTGGTACCTTGAGATCTGCTCTTCTTTAAAGAAAATTTTGCAACTTTAGACGGCTGGCTCGAAAGAAGAATACGAAGAGTGTGAAATCCCTGTATGCGATCACCACATACCCTTCGACTGAGCATTTCTTTGTAATGTCACAGCTGAGGCTCCAGACAAAACCGTTCTAGATCCTGTACCAAGGGTCCCCTTTATCAAGTACAGTGCTTAAGTCGTCTTCAAGTAAGTTGACATAATACAATCACGTCAGCAATTACGTACTCTGAAATAGACGAGAAAATTTTTTTTTGTCCGAGTCATTCATTCATTCAAACTGGGGTCGAGTACGTACATGTTGAAAAATTTCCTTTATTTATATATGCCAACTATAGATACACCTTTAGATCTTACCACGATCCGTTCTTTTTTTTTTATCTATACTTGAACTACTCATTTTGATAGTACCATAATCGTCATAGAGCCAAAACTGCAAGTTTTACTCCCGCTGTTTATACATTTCGCCGTTTTTTGTGATCCTTATTTCTTCTCGCTAGTCAGTCATTCAAAAATCTATAATATCTCCTAATCAAAGATGAGCACTCGTACCTCAACAACACCTTTGGATCCAACAGGACTACAGAGAATAGCAAGAGCAAGATTGAATGCTTATAGATCGTTCGATATAGAGGAGGATGTTGAATTTTGTCCTGTCATCAACACTGCCCTTTTGAATCAGCAACAAGAGCAGCAACAACAAAGTGGCAACCATGGACCAATGAAGAATCATATAGATTCACTTTCACTGGTTAAAATCTTAGCTGCTGCGAATCAACAACAGATCAAACAGCAGCAACAACTTCAAAGATCTCCATCCCCAAATGCCAGTAACTTAAGACAACAGCACTTCAGAAGAACTCCAAACCAGCACTACAACATGAATTCATCTGATATCTTCTCTCCACCATCTAGTAAAGCCTCAAATCTCAATTATGGTTCAGCTACACCAGGATCAGGCTCTCATCCATCAACCCATTCAAAGAATCAAGGCAATGCAAGTTTAGGTAACTCATCGAAAGACTACCATGCTGCTCAGATCCAAAATGCATTCCAACAACAATTAAGTTCAGCTGGAGGTAATCAATCACCATCAAGCAACTCTGCTCAAAACAGACTGAACAATATGTCAAGATGGACTTCTTAATATATTTAATATTGTTATCGCATCGCTTCACTTCGTCGATCGCTTAATCGATTTTTCAATCGTTCTGTTTTTTTTCTTCTTTTTTCTCTCCTCTTTCTGTCTACAACTACGAATCAGACAGCAGAACACTCGTTACTTTGCTATTCATTTGATTTGTTCACTATATTCGTTCCATCCCTAATATTTCGAAAAAAAAGCTTTATTGAAATCGTTTTTCAATATATTCGATCTGCATTTTTGTTCAATTTTTCTCTACTATTTCTCGTTTCCTCACTACCACTTATGATCTATGTTATTATCACGATACTACTGATTATACGAAATCCTTCCAAAATGACTTGCTTTATATAATTTATTTTTGTTTATTCTACTCCCCCGATTTACGTTACATGTTATTTTTTTTACTCGCTAAACTTGAATAAAGTCTACCATTGAGGTATCCATTTTTACCAACCCTTGTTGCCTACGTATAGTAGTAAGAACAGTAGTTTAACGCTATATAGATCTGATATTGATGATTACGCACGATAATATGGAGCAGCCATGGTTGAATCATTATTTTAACACAATCAACAACATCAACAAAATAACAATTAGTACAAATATCGTGCAGTATTCGCCGTTTTCTCTGACGTTGTCACTAAATCTCTTCAAATTCGTTCTTCCCCTCGTTATCTTGTTATCAGTACGACCTAACCCATGTTCCAAATCTTCCAATAAAACCATATGTTCATCTAATTCACTATGAATTTCCAACCCCATTTGATGCTGCGTACTTACACTCTGTGACAGTGAAGAAATTATAGCATCTTGATTCAAGAGTTCTTGTTGATTATCAATGAAAAGTTGTTTGTTGGAAAGGTTCATTGGATCTGAGGAGATGGAGGCAGCATCAGATTCAGAATCCGAGTACCTTGATGATGTGGTGAAAAGGTGATTCGTGTTCGAGTTGTTATTACTGCTTTTGTTGATCTTATGAGTGACGGTAATCACACCATTGACACTCAAAGGATCATCATGATATGGCTTCCGTGGATCGTTTTGAAGAACGGTTTTTGGATCTATCAAACTTTCTTTAAATCTAACTGATTTCTGTTTTTTGAGCTTTGCATTAGATTGTCGAAGAAGTTCTTGTTGTTGTTTCTGTTCCATGGACTTTTCCTTGTTGATTTGTAACTCATTCTTAAGATTTGTATACTCATATTGATATTTACTTATGGGTGCAACAAGCTCCGAAGGTTCTATATGATTCAAATCGTCACGATACGTTGCTACGATATCTTTGAACTTTGAATAGTATTCACAAAACTCCTCATCTTCCTCATAATCAACTCCGTTTTCAAGTTCATTTAGTAAGTCAATCAACATAATCTCTAAGTATTTGAAAGTATTTAGCATTTTGGTGAGGTTCATGACTAAGTCATCATCATTTGCAAGTGGTGTTGCCTCATTTCCAGATAACGACTTCAAAGTTACGTAGTCCTGTAGGTTTGATTTAAATTCTTCATGTAAAAGCTTGAGTTTCCAAAATTGATGATTTATAGAGTTCGAAGTCATGGTGCATCAAATTATTTTGCATCTAGATGTTCACAAAGTTTGGCTCATAACAACTGGGTCTTCTCAACTACAACTGTTCATAATTTACACACATTGGTCCCCAACTCGCTCTCTCCATGTCGCTATGATCAGCTTAGAAAGAGAGAAAAAAAAGCAGCTTGCCTGTGGAGCTTGAATGCGCGGCGATGGGGCTTAAATTATCAGAACTCGTTTCGATGATTAACAATTAACAACTACACACTATTTAACTAAAAATACTTATCACTAATACCCATCTCCAAGAATCCCACATTATCAGCAGGTTCAGGAGCCCATTTACCGGCCAATATACAATGAATTGTCATACCCTCACCATAGTATAGATTAGTTAACAACTTTGGAGTGATCAAAAAATACTGTGACGAGTTTTTCTGGGAGCATGCTTTACTAACAATAAGCTTATGAATCAACCTTTCATTGTTGGAGTCCATACCTTGATTGATTTCGTCAACGACTCTGAATGGGGTATTTGTTAGGCCTTGTAATGAATTCAAGAACACCGCTGTTGTGGCAGACTTTTCACCACCGGACTGCTGAGCAGCGTTCAATTGAGTAAGTTGCTGACCTTCTCTGAAACTAACCAAGATGTTTAGTTTCCATTCTGCAAAATTCGGTGACTCGGAATCCAATCGCACTTCTCCAGCACTTGCAACTGTTGCCAAATCAACACTGAAGTCATCATTGATAGATTTGACTATAGATTCTAGCTTAGGCTTCCATACAGAGAAAAGTTCATCGATTTGAGCATCCAGTTCATCTATAGTCTTAGTGAAGGCTGGTATTTGAACTGATTCTAGCTGTGTTAATTTTTTCTCGTTGTCCTCCAACTCCTTGATTGTAGCCTGACCATCAGAAGTTCGACGCAACTTCATTTGAGATTTTACTTTTTGTATTTCACCATTTAACAACTCCTCACTAATCGGTTCACCATCAGGTCTCAATTTGTCATGCATTTCTCTCATCCTGTTTTTTTCTTCTTCACTAAGTAATTCAATGTCAGCTTTATACTCCTGTACAGCAGTGACATAATCTTGCTTGGCCTGTTTATAAGAATCCTTCAATGCGATTTTCGTACCAGTGAGCTGATCCCTATATGATAAAATTTTTTCATGCAACGATTCGATGGCTGATTTTTTATTCTTCTCTTGGATCAAAAGCACTTCAGCACTAATTTGTTCCTGATCAATAATGCTTGACTTGGCAATTTCCTGTTGCATAAGACTAAAGAGCTCAATTTTCTTCTCTTGATACTTCTTGATATTACTCAAAATTTTCAGTACTTCACCTTCTTTATCTTTTGATAAATGTTTTTTTATATCTCTTTTATGCACCCTAAGTCTAGCTTGTAAGGTTTGACACTGAGTATCCAGTTTTTCAAATTGTTTCTCTGTTTTAGCTTCTTGGGAAATCTTTTCAGTAAGTCGATCCCTGTTTAGTGCCAACTCATTCAAACTTTTCTCTTCTTCAAAAATTTCCTTTTCTATGGTTTTTACTCTCAATTGATTCTCGGACTTGGCGTCTTGTAGACTAGCTATTTTCCGCTCAACTTCTGCTTTTCTCTCGGGTGACAGTCCCGCATTGAATATCAATGACCGAGACTGGAAAGTCCTAATATTGGTGGACACCTGCTTATTACCAAAATTTGATCTGTTAAATTGGTATATGGAATCATAAGATATATATCTATGCAACTGGAGACTGCCACTTTTAATCTTTTGGACTAAATTACTTTTCTCCTGATCAGAGATATCGCGCATAGAAATAGGGATCGTGTGCAACGATTCATTTTCATTCAGCATCTGAATCACTTCAGGTGGGCCTTTGATAAAATCTGAGATGAACCCATCAAACCCATACGTCTTGATTTCTGATGAGGAGATAGAAATATTCTCTTTATAATTCGAGCCTAGCGTTCGAATACTGGCATTCTTACCTATTTCCTTGTGCTTTGTATATAGAAAGTGTGCAAGTTTTTTGTAATCCTGATGATTTTTCACTGTGAAGGCAACCAGATTGGCATATCTAATCACATGCTCCAATGCAGGACTGTATTGCGAATTCGTCGGGCTGATTGAAAGAATAGGAGGTTCAAAGTAATTTAGGTTTTCTGCCTTGGCGTGCTGCCTTAGCAACTCCGCAATCTTGATCAGATTTCCAAATTTGTGCTTATCGAGTGCCAATAGTCTATCACCTGACTGTAAAAGTTCCTGTTGACTTTTAATCGTCTTGTCTAGTGATTCGTTTTGCTTATTAAGAGTTTGTAATTCTGACCTTTTCCTAAAAACAGGTTCGCCTTCATCAACGATGCGATCCTTTAAACTATCCCTCTCGTCTTTCATCTTTTGAATTTCTTCTGGGGGAGTTCTCTCCAGTTTTTCAATTTTCCCTTTAGCCTCTCGATACTCACCGAGAACTGTTTGGTACTTTTCCTTTAATTTCTCTAAATTAGCACTCAAAGATTCTCTCTCCTCTTTTAGCTTCAAAATTCGGGCGTCTGCAGCTTTTACTTCTTCCATGTACTTAGTGATTTTTTCTGAAGATGAAGCTTTCTTGGCCATATATTTCTGTTTCTTCTGCTCAATGTCCTCGAATTCAACATCACTCTCGAGTAAACGTCGCTTTAGGGGCAATATTCTCAAATCATAATTTCTAATTTTGTCATTAAGTTCTGTCATCTCAAACTTCAACTTGTCTCTTTCAGCCTTCTTAGTTGTCAACCCAGCCAAAGGTTTCAAACGTTCATATAGTCGCAGATCGTTTTCTAAAATTTGATATTCTTGGAATTGCACTGCTTTCACCCTTAATGCTTCATTCTTGTCCAATAAAGATGTCTTCTCGTTTTGAAGATCATCCAGAGCCTTTTTACTTTCTTCCCTATCGATGTAGTTTTTAATCAATGTGTTATGTTCAATCAGCAATTCACCATCACCATAAGACCGTTCGATTTCTCGCAAAAGCTCTTCGGGCTTCAAAGATGCAAATCTGGAAACTCTATCCTGTGGTAAGAATTGACAGAGATTATTTAATTGAATATTATACTGCTTCAAAATCTTTTTGACAGCTGACTCGGAAGAGGCTTTTCTGTCAACTTTCCAGCTGGATGCCGATTGCTTTCTGAAAAGTTCTCTGCTGATTATTACAGTTCCATCTTCAATGCCTTTTAGCTCGATCTCTATACTTGCTTTCTGGGCACCCGTCTTGATGAATTGGTCCAAGTTCATCGAAGCCTTTCCAAGGTACTCCAATTTACCGGCCAATCCTATACAAATTGCACAAACAACAGTTGACTTTCCAGTTCCATTTGGGCCAATGATCAGATTCATAGTTGGACCAAAATGAAACTCTGTTAGCTCATAGGACATGAAATTCCTCAATTTGATTCTTATAATTGAGCCTTTTGAGAAGGCTGCAAGATCTGGGACATAGCTGGCTCTTAGCTTTTTCGGAAGATATTCAGCTAGGTTCAGCTCCGAAGCAGATGCAAGACGAGTAGTCATTTTATACCTCGTCTACTTTGACCGTTTTCTCTTTCTCTAAAACTTGACAGCAGATGATTGAATACATTCAATTTGATGGTCAAGTGTGATTCAGAATGATCCCTCTCAAATCCGTCTTAGTTGCCTGCGACGCGTTTTAGTGAACAGAGTAAAACTCTGGTGCAAAGGTGCATCACAAAAAATCTCTTTGCTATCATATCCACTATGGTTTCTTTCTCAACAACAGCTACAAACCAACTTGATACTTCTATGTTTTGAGTGCTAGTTCGACTACTTGAACTAAAAAACGCAGCATTCATAATCAGAACCAGCTGCAAGTAACTTTTGATTTATATTGACTACCATCACTATGACGACGGAATCGGCAAATACTTCTATAATTGATGACCGAGCTAATACAAGTATAGCAAATGACTCGACGATATCTGATTCCAAAATCAGCAGGAACAACAACATCGTTCTGATTTCACAGTCAGAAGTGGTAGACATGGAGCTCTCATTCAAGCAGCGTCTCAATAGACCATTCAAAGTTATTCAACATTTACCACTCTCCAAAGATAAGCCTGATTACTCGTCTCTTGATCATCCATTGTCAGTCAAAGACAGTGCAACGCTCTACAACTCACTTATAGTATCAAGGCATAACTGGTTATACAATATCTTTAAGAGTTTTTGGACTCGAAGAGAGCAGTATATCAACCTTATAGCGGACCGCAGAAGAGATAAAATGAGCAAGCTATGTGATATCAAGATGATTGCAGGTCCACATACTTTTGAAGTCAGATTATTCCTTTTAAAAGATGATGAAAAAGAACGGTTGCATCAAGAAGAAATTGATAGAAAAAAGGAAGAAAGATTAATCAAGTTGAAGCAAAGAGAAGAGGAACTCAAGAGGGAAAGAGAAGCTCTACTGCATCCAGAGAACCGTTTAACAACTCAGGCTGAGTATTCAGCAACCAAAGAGCCTAAGAACGATTCTTCATCAAAGAAAGAGGGTGATGACCACAAGTTGTTGGTTCCAGGATCAGGAAATAATGATTGCTCCTCTTCCACTCCGGCTAGCTATGATAAACACATTGCGCAGAATATAGAATTAAACGGACTGCAAGATAAGAAGCTCGAAAATCAGACTACAACAGAAGCACAAAGTACTTCTTCTTTGTCAGAATTCAAAGAAAACGGAAGTTTACCAATTTTGCATAACTCTAATCCTTCATCTTCGACACCCACCAACCCCTCCAACAAAGATTCGACCAATTCAGAAAGTACCATCAATAGTCAATCTTCTGAGTCGAAGAATATCGAGCCAAAAGCCCTGAAACTCCGGCAAGTGGAAGGTTCTTCTGGCGTTGGCAATGAAATTGAGAGTAATAATAAGCGAAGAGAAGGTAGTGTGATAGGCACAGAATCAAAACCTGCTTCAAGTGTTGATGATGTCCCAAAGACATCAACATCCACTTCTGCTCCTTCTCCTGCTGCTGCTCCTGCTGCTGTTCCTGCTCCTGTTCCTATATCTGCTCCGACACCTGCTCCTGCTCCTCCAAGGCCTAGATCTGGTGACCTGATGGCTAATCCAGAAAACGCGATAATGATTCACAACTTGAATACTATTGCAAGAACAGACGCACACTTGAGTGCTTTAATGAAAACTGTTGCTTCAGGTGGTGCCTGTAGCTCTGAAATTGCCGAGTTCCAGCAGTATATTCATAAGGCTCGAGCAATGGGAGATGTTGGGGGAATCTATAAAACAATTCAAAGAGAGGAGGAAGAAAAGAGAGAGCTTGCAAGAAGACAGCAACTTGAGTTGAGACGCCAACAAGAGCGTGAAAAGCTAGATAGAGAACGACTCAAAAAGGAACGTGAAATCATGAGAGCCGAAAAGGAAAGAATGAAGCTTGAAAGAGAACAATTAAAAGCAAAGGAGAGATACGAAAAGCTCGAAAAAAAGAAGAGAGAGAAAGAGGAACGAGAAGCTGCTAAAAGAATTCAGAGAGAGGAAAAGGAAAAAGAAAAAGAGCAAAAACGATTGCAAAGAGAGCAGGAAAGAGTTGAGAGAGAGAAAGATAAAGAAGAAAAAAGGTTGAAACGGGAGCGGCTCGAGCAAGAAAAAGTGGAAAGAGAAAAGCTTCAACTGGAAATTGATACCAAACTTACTCCTGAGCAAGAAAGAATTTTACAAGAGAGAATGGAAGCATCTCGACAGGACAGATATGAAAGAGAAAGAGCCAAGAAAGAAAAGCGTGACCAGAAAGATCGAGAAAGGAGAGAAAGAAGAGATAAAGATAGAAAAAACCAAAAAGTTGAAGAGAGTGATGAAAAGCTTTCACCTTTCCAAGAGAGATACATCCATGGTGCCACTTTAATATTTGAATATCAGGAGAATACGTCAGCCAGATTTTATATTCCAAAAGATTCAATAATAGAGATAGTTGGTGACGATGAACTTGACCAACAGCAACAGCAACCTACAGGGAATAATGATATAAAGAAAGAGGAAGACACAATGGAGATCCAAAGTAGCAACTCCTCGATGATGATGGACCAGGATTCTGTTTCTGAGGTGAAGAAGGTGCCGGGTACAACAAATGCTGCGTCTACAACGAGACTCAATCGCAAGCCTTTTGTTGAAATCTTAATTTCGTTCATCGTGATTCACAACGAAGCAGAAATCGAAGCATTTGATAACAGGCTGTTGAAAGAACAAGAGGAGAAGAGAATGAAAGAAGAGGAAGAAAAACGAAAATTGGAGCAACAAGATGAAATCACCGAAGGAACATCTCAAGCCGAAGAAGAAAACAAGACTAAAAAGAAAGGTAGAAAGGCCAAGAAAAATTGGGGCCCAAGCCGAAGACAAACAAGGCATGCTAAACCTGCTGTTGTTGAGGAGGAGATCGAGTTGACTCCTGAACCAGGTGAGGAGTACTCGAGACCTATCCCAGTGTTTTCCACCACAACAATCAAACTAGTTGATGTTCCAGTTCGGTTTGCAGAGATGGTTAAAAATAGTGCCAACCCTTTGAGCGAAGTACAGAAAAAAATGTCCGAAATAATTGCTACGGGTGAGAGATGGACAAAGTACAATGTTTGGTACCAACTTGATGGTAATAAAGATGAACTTTTGGCAGAAACCTTAAGATTCAATTTGAATAAATTAGACTATGTAAATGGGGGTGGTAAGTTGAAAGGAAAGGCAATGATCAAGAGAATTTTTGAAAAGACAGGATCAGATCTTAATGTTGCCCCAAAGAGAACGAAGAGATAATAAAAGGTAGTTTGTAGAGAGCAATGAACGAATACACGATGTTTACAAGTTTAATATAATAAATTTTGAAACAAGTTGACCAGTAAATAAGTTAAAGAGATAAAAGTAGTAAAATAGTGGAAAAAAAAGAAGAATTGAAAATGGACGTTGGATAATTTAAAGTCCTTTATTTTTTCTCGTTTGGAGCGATGTATTGTTCGTAATATTCAAGAGGTTCCAACTCTAAGATTTCATCAGTCTTAGCAATGTTTTCCAACTCCTTCTCAACAGACCAGTTGTTGAATTCTTCTTCGCTACCAATCGGTCTTTCAGCCAATGTTGTTAATCTGAAAGCGTGTCTCAATGAATCAGAATCCCAATCCAAAGTTGCAGAATGTAATAATCTTCTGTTATCCCAGACAACAATAGTATCATCATCCCAGTTAGCTCTGATATGTGCATCTAAACATGATTCAAGGTGGTTTAGTAAGAAGTTCAATAAGTTGTCACTTTCCTGATCTTTCATCCCAAGAACTCTTCTACTGAAGTTTCTGTTCAAGTATAATGCCTTCTTCTTCAAAACAGGATGATATCTAACAAGAGGATGGATTGATTCGATAGCGGTCTTTCTTTCGATACCACCACTGTTCTTTGAGTTTTCAGCTTGTTGTTTGGAACTATTAACAACCATTAAACCATCAAGCATTTTTTGAAAGGTTGGTGATAATCTCTCATAAGCTTCAACAGTATCTATGAATTGAGTATCACCACCGGTAGAAGTTTGTAGCATACCAAATAAGGTGATTCCAGGTGGTTGGTTTTCATATGTAACATCCGAATGGAATGTAAGATTGTTCAAAGTACGAGCAAACACTTTCTTTTGCTCATCTTTGTTACCTCTTCTGAAAGTGATGTGAAATTCAGGATGATCTTTTGGAGCACCGGAAGTTGGGTGAACATGTAATGGACCAAAATATCTTCCCCATTCCTTAATTGTTTCAAAAGATTTTGTCTTCAAATCTTGTCCTCTGAAGATAACAACACCTCTTTGTTCAACAAGCAAAGCCAAATCATCTTTCTGCTCTGGATCTAGAGCACTCAATTGTAAACCAGTCACTTCAGTACCTAATTTTGGGGAAATTGGGCGGGTATTAACAGATGCATCTCTGAACAATCTAGAGAATGCCGGATCACCAAAATAACCTCTGTCCAAATGCTTGAAGGTTGGGATGTTTTCAAAAGCTTGTTCGTGATTTGGATCCCAAGTTGGAGCCCAACGTGGGTATCTTAACTTTTTGTAGTTGCTATCAGAAATAGAGTAGACACCATCTCTGAAAGTGTCTTCACCTTTTCTGAAGTGAATATCAACGTTTCTACTGTCGGCAACGATTGGCATTGTTAATGTAGTAGCGATTCAATAAGATAATTCAAAAGAACTGTTTCCTTGTTCAATTTGATAGCAGAAAAGTTATAAAACTAGCAGGACTTACTTGGGGGGAAGACAGGGCAATATTTATAGACCATCATCGAACATTGAAACCCAGGCTTTAACGGGATTCAGCAAACCACTTTGGAAAAGACATTCATCGTCAAAAAGACCTTAATTTGTCATACGATGAAAAACACAAGAGCACATGACACTGATGGAAAGGGAGCAATAGTGGCAGCCAGTTATCGAATACGACAATTCACTTCACATGATCTGTCTTGCGCGGCTGTTGCAGATCTTGCACTCTCCAAAAGCATTCTGCGCCCAGATTCGCTCCGTCCCCGTGATCAGATCTCATGTGTGGAGCCCCTTACTGCGTCGACTGCGGGGGCACACGAGCAGACGTGGCGACTGTGGCTGTGGCTCTCACACACACTTGGCTTACTTACAACACTTACGGTATAATAGACAAAACCTCTTGTGATTTTTGTATTGGTAATCTGTATGTAATTTGAAAAAGTAAGAAGAGGGTGAAAGAAAGAAAGAAATAGCAAAAAAAAAAAACACTCAAGAGCAGTAAAAATGTATCCAGTACATTGTACGCCTCCCATAGAAAGTTACCACTGATATCATAATGGTAAACTTATAACTTTTTTCACTTTAAAGATGGGAATCTTTCGTGATATTCTGCTGGAGTTAACGAATTGATTTCATCAACCTTTTCGCGGGAGAATTGGTCATTTTCTGGATCCCAATCATTATACTGCTCTTCACTAGCAATTGGTCTCTCACCCAAAGTAGTGACTCTAAAAGCATGTCTTAAAGAGTCAGAGTCCCAATCCAAAGTGGCACTGTGAACAACTCTTCTGTTATCCCAAATAACAATAGTATTCTCATCCCAGTTAGCTCTGATATGTGCATCCAAACAGGATTCAATGTGTTGGAATAAAAAATTTAACAAGTTGGCACTTTCCTGATCTTTCAAACCTAAAATCTTTCTTGTGAAACCTCTGTTGATGTATAGCAACTTTTTTTTCAAGACCGGATGGAATCTAACCAATGGATGTATAGAATCAATTGGTGCCTTTCTTTCAATACCACCACCAGCCTTGGCATTGTTAGCTTGCTCCCTAGATGTATGCAAGACATACAATCCTTCCAACTGCTTTTGGAAGGTTGGAGATAATCTTTCATAAGCCTCAATAGTATCAATAAATTGAGTGTCACCACCAACATCAGTTTGTAGCATTCCAAACAGTGTAATTGCAGGTGGCTGAGGTTCATAAGATGTATCAGTATGCCAAACCATACTATTCAACTTGTTGGCTAAAGTTCTTTTTTGTTGACCTTGCTTACCTCTTCTCAAGACAATATGAAACTCAGGCTGGTTCAAAGGGGCACCAGAAGTAGGATGAACATGTAATGGGCCAAAGTATCTACCCCATTCTTTAATTTCATCAAATTTTAAGTGCTTGAAATCTTGGCCTCTGAAAACGGCAACACCTCTCTGTTCAACAAAAAGAGCTAAGTCATCTTTTTGTTGAGGTGTTAATTGACTTAGTTGAACACCCTTTACCACAGATCCAAACTTAGGAGTAATTGGTTTGTGCTTAGCTTCAACACCAGCAAATAGGTTTTCAAAAGATGGATCCCCAAAGTAGCCTCTATCTACATGCTTAGAAGCTGGCAAGTGCTTGAAAGCCTGTTCGTGCTTCAAGTCCCAAGTTGGAGCAAACTCTGGATGCTTCAACCTTTTAAGGTTTTCTTCTGCAACTGATAACACGCCATCTTTGATACTATCCTCATTTTTGATGAAACTTGTTTCGTTTCCACCTCTGACAATTGCTAACGACATTTTTCTTTGGAGAATTCAGGAGTTTATCAATCCGTTGATGAAATCTACTTTTTTGTCGTGCACTATACTGACTTGAATCAAAAAAGGAGATAGCTGGGACCTTTTATGTCTTCGAAAGAAGTAAAAAGTGTGTATTTACATTTGCTTTACGATAACAATTCCGTTATACAAATTGCATCGAGTCACCGTTCCACAACACAACATACACGGCTTCGTACGATTTCTACACTGGAAATCTTGCAATCAGATACCAAAAAAATGAGTTTTTGTTGCTTGACCTTGTGCCATGAGCTCTCAACAACCCGATAGTGAGCTTCAATCAGCAGTTCTAATGCTACCAAAGCTTGCCACAGATAATAAAACCACAACTAGACTCATTTCCCCGGCCGTGTTTGCGGCTATGGCTGTGGCTGTGGCTCTTTGTTGCAAATGTGCGACCACCAGAACCACAACCACAGGCGATAAGATAGCTATTGTCAGCCTCCTCTTCAAAGTAGATATGATCGATTGAGGCAACAAAAAGTACAACGATAGACGCAGGTTTCCTTTGTTCTTATATCTTTTAATGAGTCAGCAAGATACGGAGTCAACCTATGATAACAACTTACCACTACCAACCTCATCATTAACTTCATCGTACCTGGATATGCCTTGTCAAAAATGCGGCAATGGGAACGGAAAACAGTTGAATCAATCCTTATTGAGGGTTTGGCTTCTTGCTGCTGTTCTCATACCCACTGCTGTACTATCTCATTTTTTGGTTTACAGAAGTCAGCCTTCAAGCAAGTTTGATGGTGATATTATTACCTCATCTTTTGATACACCTATAAAAATAGCTATTATCGGTGCTGGATCAGGTGGAACAAGTGCGGCTTATTATCTCCAAAAGTATTCGAATTCATCGTATGAAATTACCATTTTTGAAAGAAGTGAATGGATAGGAGGTCGTTCCATGTCCGTTGACATTCATGGTGTGGAAGTTGAGCTAGGTGCCTCAATATTCGTCGATGCCAATAAGATTTTGATGAATGCGGTTGAAGAGTTCGATCTGGAAGTCGAAAGTTTTGGTGGTGATGATGATACTGGGTTTGGTATATGGGATGGCAAGAAGTTTGCATACATATTAAAAGACTTCGGGTTTTATTCGAAATTGAAATTTCTATACCATTTTGGATTATCTTCTATAAGAAAAGTTGAGAAAAAAAGAAGTCAAATTGTGAACACATTCTTGAATGATTACTATAAAACTGGATTTCCTTATGAATGCTTATGCAACAAAAATTCACTTACGGAAGTCACCTCCATAACTGGATCCCAACTTCTAGAAGACTTGGAAGTATCCTTAGAATATCAGCAGTTCATCGAATCTTTAACGAGAGTCAACTATGCTCAAAATATTGATCAGATCCATGCCTTGGGAACTATGGTTACTATGTCAACAGATGGCGCAAAATCGGTTGTTGGAGGAAATCGTCAAATTTTTGAAAAATGGGTAGAGTCATCCAAGGCAACGTTGCATTTATCAACAACGGTTGATATTATCGACAAATTAGATTATGGTTTCAGTAGTGGGTATAACATCACATATCACTCGAGTCTCCATCCTGACGTTTTGAAAACCTTGGAGTTTGACCGAGTGATTATAGCTGCACCATTGAATCAATCACAGATATTGATCAATGTAGACTTACCCCCACAACTCGTTGACAACGTACCGGAATATGTCACGTTGTATGTGACGATAGTGAGCTCACCAAACAGCTTGAAAACAGGAAAATACTTCAACACAACACTGGATGTTCCACAATCGATCTTGACAACAAAAAGCTGCTCTGACTTTACATCACTGAATCAAATAAATCATGATCCAGAGACTGGCGAATACATATATAAACTATTCAGTCTGAAACCATTGGAAGAAACAATATTGAACGAGATCTTTGTAACTTATAGCATGAGAATCGACAAAGTTTGGCTATCATATCCTTATTTGAAACCATTAGTTGACTTGAACGAAGCCCATTTTAGTTATAGCGTTCCGTTCGAGATACACGACGAACTATGGTACTGTAATCTGATGGAGTCGTTCATTAGTACGATGGAAACGAGTGCGTTGAGTGGGGCAAACGTTGCTGCTTTGATAGCTGCTAGAGATGGGGCTAGACCAGAGACCCTTGTCGTGCCTTGATCACAACAACAGGTTCGACCTGGTCTAAACTTCAAGTTAGGCTGTGGGTATGAAGCTTTCTAGGCTAGCTACTGTGTTAAGTTCAATCCGATACACTTTAATAGGTAGGCTTTATCAAAAATTATATAAGACAAAATAAAGACTTGCTAAAATTGTAGAAATAGAAAGAGAAGACATTAAAATGATTAAAAAACTCAAACGTACGAACGTACACATTCATGACCAATTATATTAAAAACAAAACATGCTTCCTTCGACAGATAGCAGCACCCAGGTGCTCTATCGATTTTAGTATACAAAATAAACTCAAACAAATATTTTTAGACCGTGCGATAGCTCGGATTCAGTACTTCGATTCTGACTCTGACTCTTTCCTTGCTGATTCTGTTGTAGCTTTTGAATACTTTGGGAACGATCACCACTTGAAGCAGCTGTAACTGAGTCCCCGTTGATTTCAGTCTTCCTTTCGTTTTCTCTTGCCTTTTCCACCTCTTCCTGGCTAGCCTTAATCATATACAGAATGGCAGAATCAATATTGATGTCATCATCAACCTCCGCTCGATCGATTCCATCATCTTCATCGTCAGTGATGACCGCTGCTCCCGTTTTGGTAGAACTATTTAGCGAAGATGATTGTTGCTGTTGGGTACTGTGTAAAGGATGTGGGTGTGACTGGGGTTGTTTGAATGATGCAAGCGGCAGTGGAGTAGAATGATTAGAGTAATGGAAGTAATCCAAATTTTCAGTGCTTTTCTTGTTCGTTAAAGGGGTTGATGGATCGGATGTGACAGTTGTTGTTATGGTAGTTGCTTGCGTAATCACAGGTAAAGCAGGAGCTGCTAATGTTATCTTATTGATAGGATTAGTCTCTTGAGATGTTCGCCTCGACGAGGCCGTGTTCAAAGAAGTTGTAGATGTATTCATGGAATGGATAACAATATTGTTGCGAGAATGCTGCTGCTGTTGTTGTTTTATAGGGAGCGAATTCTCGTCATGTGCGGGTGTTATGATAGAGGTGGAGGGGGATGCCATCAGTGACTCAGCTTCGAATTGTCCTGATGGTTGTTGCCTTGATGGAGATGGTGGGATTGGCGTCGACAAGTTGCTGATTATGGTATTAGAGCTATTGTTGGCCGTGGTTGTAGTTGTAGTTGTTGCTGTTGTATTAGTGGCGGTACCAACAACCGGTGCCGGATTCGATATCTGATCAAAGAAGTTATTAAGCGTTGGCGATTGAGTCAACGAAGACTTACGTTGTGCTCCACCTATGAATGGTTTTGGAGGTGGGACCAGCGAGTCGACATTACCGGTATTGACGACATTTTTGTTTGTTGTGAGAATCTGTTGCAGTTGCAATTTTTGCTGTAGTTGAGAGGTGGATTGATGATTATTCAAAGATGATAATAAAGTCAATGGGGTTGATTGGCTTTGCAAGTTGATGACCCCATTACCCATGGAACTCGTAGTTGCCGTGAGTTTTGCTTCTTTTACAGACTCCTTCAATGGTAACTGGGATCTTGCAGTCACTGACGTGCGGTTACTAATATCCTTAGTTGGGAAAACATTCTCGGAAGTACCCGTCCTACTCAATTGAGGTGCCACCGGTATTGTGGGCGAGGCAATAACACTTGATGCGTTAGAGTGGTTGGCAGAGGTAGTCGTTGTTGTTGTAGTTGTAGTTGTTGTTGTAGTTGTGACTTTACCTAAATTCATACTTGAAACACTGGCAGTCATCTTGCTGATAATACTAGCATCCAGAAACTTATTTAATTTCAGCTGTGCACTCTTGGGATCCAATAATAGCCTCGACTCAAATATACCTGGCCTTGAGCCATCAATTCTTAAACAGTTGGAATAATCGACACCATTGAACAAATTGAATAACTCGATTCTATATCCTCGATTACTTGCAATTGGATTTCCAACCAAGTACAATGTTATCAATCGCACTCGTTCATCATTGGCCAGAAGCAGAGGTTTTAGCTCGTTGATAGACGCAATTCTATTCTGTCTCAAATCCATCTTTTCCAAAGACCTTAAATTATCAATTGATTCCAAGCTCATCAAGCTGTTACCTCTAAGATTCAAAATTGTCAACTTGGATAAGTTTCTCGGAAATCCTTGCGTATCGACTAATCTATTGAAGGATAAGTTTAGCGATTTAAGGTTATTCAATTTTGATAATGCTCCGGCAGGGATTTCAATCAACCTGTTGTGAGATAAATCTAACGACGAGAGGTTATCTAAGTTTTCAAAACTCCAATCACTAATTGAACTGATTTTGTTTTCAGTGAATGATAGATGTTTTAGACCTCTCCAGTGTTCAGCGTGACTCTCTTCTTGAGACTTCAATGATTTAACATTTGATACTGTAGTCACAGATGATGATAAGGAGCTGAAAGGTTGTATTGTAGTATTGGAGGGATTTGAGCTCGATAGAGAAGTTATATTAGGAACATTATCATGAAGAGAGTTACCAGTTGTTATATCTGCATTTTGGGTATAGCGATTATCACTCAAATTGGAGTCCGATCGTTGAGAGCGACGTTGATGTTGATAGTAATTGTATTGTCTTCTAGATGATGCTACTGAAACCGAAGGTTTCTCTTCATGAATCAAACGCGAAGAATAATAGGAAGATGGAGGGGAGCTGCTGTCTGGTACCGAAGTACTCATGTAATGGTGGTAAGGTGATGAGCTATATGAATTCTGAAACATGCCATTTGAGGCCATTGGCGGTGATGAAAATGAATTTCTTTTAGTCGAAATTGCTGTAGGAATACCTGAAGAGTGTAGCTGTGCAGTTATTGAAGCTGTGGATGTCGATGTGGCAGCTGTTGCAAGTGAAGGATCTGAATCAACTGAATACATAGAGCCTCGTCTGTTGGCGTCCTCACTGACCAAATCCACTAAGACTTCAACGGGATCTGTTATATTGGTTTTCTTTATCACGAGGAATCGAATATTCTCGCTAAGAATATGCCATCCATAAACTTCCTTTGGGTCCAACTCTGAGATTTCTAAAACAGATAGATTCTTAAATACCTGTACTGGGGTTGAAGTATCGAATGGATACTCCTCATGACCTTCTATGAGTTTAGCATTTGGATCATTTGCTAGTCTTAAGCACGGTAGTTTAGTGAACGCTGAATGTAAATATTTCAAGTCGGCAATGATATTTTCTCCCTTATTTCCGCTAGATCCTAATGTATTCCATAATGCAGAAACACTTGACATGACTGATTTTACACTTGACATCGAATGGATGGATTGATTATCTGATGATGATAAAGCCTTGTTTCTTTGGAACTCACTCAAAAATGACACATAGTTGTTGGAGCTTTCGGTATCTATATTATCGAGTCTAATATTCATGGGACCAACTGCCATCCCAAGGTCTTGAAATTTACCTAACAAAAAATATAAATGATGTAAAGATAGGGATAACCTAACGGGTTTCGCTGCTTGTTGGGCCTGCTGTTGAGTACTGGCTTTATCAGTAGACTTTGAATTGGACTTTTTGTACGCTATTAGAGCATTTGCAAGTTGTCGCTCGTGTGATTTGATGAAAGTAGCTAAATTGTGAATATAAACATCTCCATCACAAGTATTTGCACCCATATTTTGAATAACTTACTTATCTGGTGTACTCAACGGGTTTTGGGTGTTTATAAAATGAAGAAATGCAAAGAAATATAATACAACTGTAATAATTATCAACAACTCTCTAGTGATTACAGTGATGAGGAGGAGAAGATTCACAAGTCAGTCTGGGATAAATGTAAACAAATGATACAGTGGAGGATGTCGAAAGCTTTGTAAGGCAACAAACAGTTGTTCTAAATCAAATCAACAACAAGGTTTCCAGTTCAAAGGTAAATGATATGAAGACAATTATGAATGCAAGTTGTTTGATCTTGTGTTGTTGTTTACTTCCTGTAGTTGCGGGTCAGGCTTAGACGAGCACAGGCAGAAGTCCAATTTATGGATAATATTGGAGGCTTTGCTGTACTAGCTTGACTTGACAAGCAAACGGCAATAAAATGGATGCAACAAAGACGTTCAAAAGTTGGTCTTTTTAATTCTTATAGAGTAGAGAGTATATAAAGCAAGTGTGTATGACAACTTTACTAAATAATTAGAGTAATCAAATTGGTTCAAAGGCGAGAAGTCAGATTCGCCGATTTGGAATTGTTTGTTTTGTTTTTGTTTCGCGGAGTTTCGTTTTTTTTGGATTTCTTCACCGGGGAGCTGCCTGGTACGGGTGCCCGGTGATGATGGTTGAGCTTATATATATATATAATAACCTATATAATATATATGACCCATAGTTATTCATCGGAATCGTTAAACCCAGGAAGAAGTACAGCAAATCGAAATAAAAAGAAAAAAAAAAAACCTACACACGGGGATGATGATGATGACAATTACAGGTAAACCATTCCTCAGATAGGAGGCCTTATTCGCTGTATTTAGCATCATGTATCAGTTCTTCAAGACTTGATAGAGTAATAATCTCCAGATGATAGAACTGAGTCTTGCTCTCTTCCACCAGAATAGACACCACCGTTGACAGCCTTCATACTACTCCCCGTGATACTTCCACCTGGTACGTTACTTATCCTCTCAAAGATACTTGCAGGTGGTATTGCAGATGTCGATGCATTTGTATCAATACTACGTCTTCTCCTATTTCTAGTTGAACTTGCTATTGTGATCACAGACGATGAGTCTGCAAGAGTACCAACACCGGTACCAGCACCAGCACCATCTCTTGGTGTGAGAAATCCTTGATACAACCCCGCTGTACCACCTTGTATATTATTGGTCCTTTCGTTTGCATTGGTCCATCCGTATTGGCTGCTATTCGTAATGCTACTCAGTGATATTGAAGGCGCATTGTTAGCTCCGATGTTTCCTCCACTATAGATACTTGTGGTTGTACCTCCCCCGGGGTTAATGATTAGATTTCCATTCGTATTATTGCTACTCTCGGTATACGCAGTTGGTGCAATTGAAGTCATTGCGGTAGATTTCATCGATGGAGTATAGTAGTTGTCCTCAAGATGGCTGAACGATCCTGAATCATCCTCCTCATCTTCAGAAGAAGAAAGTGATAAGATGGGCTTCGTTGAAATGTTATCCAACGTGGAAGCATTATCAGTTGATAGATAACTCAACTGGTCTATCTCCGTACTGGGGCCATTAGTTGCAAATCTAGCAGTTCTGGATCTAACTGATTTAGATGATGATTTTGATGGGTGCAACGAAATATTAGAAGTTGTTTCGTTGGGTTCAGCAGTAGTAGCAGGAGTAGCCGTACTTGTAGAAGAGACGATAGGGTTTGACACTTTAGGTTGATAATGATTTTTCATAGTCAATGAAGTATTACCTGCTGTTGCATTCCCTGAAGGTAATGGCTTGTTATTGTTCATTAGTCTTCTAACCCATGAGAAGCGTCCACCCCGAGTACCTTGGGACCCTGACCTTGTTCTTGTATGTCTAGAGCTTTCAGTGGCTATAGGAGTCGAAGAACTCTTGGAAGTTGACGATCGGCGATAACTGTCATTTGTAGATGAACCCTGAATCACATTGTGTTGCTTGGTTTGAACCTCATTGGAATGTGAGCTATTTATAGCAGGAACTGAAGAAGAAGTAGTACTGGTTTGATCTAAAGCTGGGGAAGCTGGAATCGCAGCTGTACCTGTAGCTGTACCTGAAGGTGTTGATGTTGAAACAGCTGGAGTTGCTCCTTGGGCAATCTCCATCAAAGCCGGTTGTGGAGTGTCAGGGCTACTGACTTCGTCTTTCATAGCATCACTTTTAGCGCTGCTGTCGTTGGGAGTGTTCATATCAGTAGCTGTTAGATGTGATACCTATTTCAATAGAGATCAGACATATAAATATAGCAATTGCAAGATAAAGATAGAAGTGGAAACCCCTGGCAGCCCATGAGGCTGGAAGGAGCATCGCTTGAACAGACACCAGACAATAATCGACCTCATTCTGCGTCGATAGTTGTTGCGTCGTTTCTTTTGTATCACAAAGCCTACTTTCTAAAGTTAGCTTGCCGCATATTAGCATATCTCAAACAAGAAATTATATACATGTTTGAAGTATAGCTCCTTGGTATTCTGAAACTTGAGTGCTTCATAATACATACACACTTAGCTTCATAAACATGGACACAGAAAATACAGCTGTTTCAAGACCGCTACCACCAAACACCTTTGAGATATCAGGATCTCGTGTAGATCCTACAGATGTCTTACTCTACGCCCTTGCGTTCTTCATCCCACCACTACCAGTGGTTTTGAGAAAAGGCTTCTGGTCTACCGAATTACTTATCTCATTGTTTATAACAGTTGTCCTTCCACCTTTCATCTTTGGTCCAATATATGCATGCTATATAATCTATGATACAAGTGCTATTACAGGCTCTGAAGCCGGGATCGCATCTCGTTACAACAGAGAAGCAAGAGCACCTGGATACGATCAACTGGACAACGATTTAGAGGCCAACCCTGAATTCGCAAGCCAAAACAGACGTGTTCAAAATTCAACAGTTGTCTCTCCCATTCCTCAACATGTCTCACAATTACCTCTGAGAGATGACTACTCTTCATCTCTTCCTTCATCTCCTCCTCAACAGCAACAAGCTAGCAACGATAACAAGTTCACGGGAGCTGGGGATAGGCTAGGTGAAGGTTCAAGTACAGATGATGCTGATGTCGGTCTTCCCCCTTCTTACGATGACGTTTTCGGTGGTGACTCGAATAATTCTGATGAGAGCAGACCTCTGATTGGAGATCATAAGATTCAGTCACGTTAAGAAAATCTGGTTGCCTTTTTTTTTCTTTAACGTCCTATCAAACTGAAATTTACTGACTGACTGTTTCTCAAGTTCTGCGGTTTTGGACCGGGAATTTGAGTGATGAGAAACCCATAATTTCTTCAACAATATTGTTAAGGGCGATTTACTCTGATTTGTTTTTTCTCTTTGTAGGGTGATATTTATAGTAGGTACTTTTTTTGTTTTATTTAAATGGAGCTCTAGGTATGAGCTGATTCTGTTTCAGTTGGCTAAATGTCTGCCCTGTTATCAATGTAATCAATGTAGAAAGAGATTCGCTTATGTCAGATTAGAATAATCATTTGAGTAATTTTACACCCGTGCACCATGTTAGATACATTTTTTTTTATTTTTTTTTTTTTCTTTATTTTTCTATTTGTTAAGATATCCTTCATTATAGTTCAATCTAATTGAGTCTTTAGGAGTTTGAAGACAGTTAAATCCCTTGGAAAGCAAATAATTATTTTAAAATGAAGATTAAAACAATATCGAGATCATCAGACACTTATATCCCAGTCCGAAACACTCAGGAATCGGCTTTACCAAGAAATTTGGATCCTGCATTACACCCATTTGAAAGAGCTAGAGAGTATACCAAAGCCTTGACAGCCACCAAAATGGAGCGTATGTTTGCACAACCGTTTATTGGTCAACTGGGTAATGGTCATAGGGATGGTGTTTACTCTATAGCCAAGAATTTCAAAACCGTGAACAAAATAGCCACTGGTTCAGGAGATGGTGTTATCAAGTATTGGGATTTGACCTCTCGTAATGAAGCATACAGTTTCAAAGCACATTATGGTATGGTTTCTGGACTTGTTGTCACTCCAGATCATAAAATGTTATCCTGTGGTGCTGATAAAACTGTTAAACTGTGGAATGTTCAAAGTGATTCAGATTACAGAAAGAATTCTGATGATGAATCTGTCAATGATAATACTAGTGAAGAAGGATTGTTGAAGACCTATTTGGGTGCACATTCTTTCCAGTCAATGGATCATCATAAATCTGACCCAACGTTTGTGACTGGTGGTGCGGAGATCAATTTATGGGACATAAATAGAACCAGACCTGTTTCCAATCTTTCTTGGGGTGCCGATAATATTACTACAGTTAAGTTTAATAAAACAGAAACTTCAATTATTGCCAGTGCAGGATCTGATAATTCATTGATTTTATATGATATGAGAACAAACTCACCAACCCAGAAAATAAGAACTACAATGAGAACCAATGCTATCTGTTGGAATCCAATGGAAGCTTATGTTTTTGCCTCAGCAAGTGAAGATCACAATGCTTACTTATGGGATATGAGAAATATGAGCAGATCCATCAATGTTTTCAAAGATCATGTTTCTGCCGTTATGGACGTTGACTTCTCTCCAACTGGTCAAGAGATTGTCACTGGTTCTTACGATAAAACCATCAGAATATTCGAATATAGATCGGGCCATTCACGTGACATTTATCATACCAAAAGAATGCAGCATGTTTTCATCACTAAGTTCTCAATGGACTCTAAGTATATATTTTCCGGTTCTGATGAAGGTAATGTGCGAATCTGGAGATCAAAAGCAAGTGAAAGATCTGGTGTCAAATCAACCAGATTGAGAAATAAACTAGAGTACGATGAAAAATTGAAGGAAAGATTTGCAAATATGCCTGAAATCAGAAGAATTTCGAAACATAGACATGTTCCAATTGTTATAAAAAAGGCTGGCGAGATCAAGAGAACTGAGATAAATAGCTTGAAAAGAAGAGAGGATAATGAAAGAAGGCACAGTAAGCCTGGTTCTAAGCCTTACAAAAGTGAAAGAGAAAAGCATATTGTTGGTCAAGTTCATAAGAAAGATTAATGATGTGTATTGACTTCGTAACTCTCGTTCAAATATGTTACATATAGTGCACGCTCTAGTAATTTAACTATTCACCCGATTTGGTCTACTAAAAATTTTTAGCTGTAGATATCCTGTTTATCGTCTCATACAGTAGTGCCTGTAGAAGATGTTGCAGCTGCTATTGCTGCCCCTACCAGCGTTGAGTTATCAATGTGAACAAGTTTGAATCTGGGAGTATCGTACAATATATGGCACTTTTCCAGGGTCTCTTCAAGCTTGGTCCTGTAGCAATAAAACTTTTCAAGCAGTGAGCCTACATAGCCGATAGTAACTTGCTCCTGTGAACCGCTTTCAGTATGAGATTGTGAATCACTATTTCTTTTGATCACATTGAAACAAGAGATTAGAGAAGATGCCACCAAATTGGCTGCCCTTGATATCAAGACATCGATGAAACTGGAAATAGTATTATAGTCTGATTCACTCATGGAAAGATTCAGCTTTGAGTCTACTAAGTTTCGTGAATCTTCGTAGCTGAATTCGTATATGTTGCACATATCTTCACCGGATATTTGATATGGTGCTGAGAGCGTCTCAGGTACCAATTGCCCACAAAATAGCTCTTCTGACTCAATCATACTACGTAGTCCAATTCTAAACATCTCACCTAAATATCTCCCAGAACTCATGTACTCTAAAGGCTGTACTAGTGGGAACTTGAGTGACATATGCAAAGGATAGCTAACTTCATGATATCCTTCAAACATCTTCAAGTCGATCTCTGAAGAAGCCAAGTTGCATAAATGGCTACCGAAAAACGATAATTCGGAATTAACGATTGTATCCTTCAACAAAAAAGACGCATTGATCCCCGTACCAAGTACTAGCCCAATACTTGAGTTGAACATGTATCGTGCCGCAATGAATACCGTTACAGCATCATTTGTAACAGCACGGATGTCCATTCTTAGTCCGTGTTTCACTACTAATGTTCTAGTCAAAATGGGGACAATGTCTCTCCCAAATATATCATCGGATAGTTGAAATCCCTTGCTAACAACAGTGACAAACGCATTGCGTACATCTGTCTGTGTAATTGGAAAGCTCCATGACAACCCAGCGATAACGTTACCATCACAGACATCGCCAAAGAAGCCCCTTGCATTAACTGTAACAACCTCAAGAATACAATCTGCAATCATCTCAAAAAATTCTCCATTGATGGTCTTCAACCCATTGCCAATATGCCAGGACCAGCTGCCATATAAGCTATACTCAGAGTGCCCCAATAATTCTATAGCACCAATTCTCAAAGTAGATCCACCTACATCGATAGCTAGAAAGCGCCCCTTCTCCTGTCCTCGTGGGACAGTAGCTAGTGTCGGCAAAATGCACCGGTCTGACTTATTATATAGTGCGTCTTCAATTTCAGCAGTGAACCTTTCAATGAATAGCGGGGTTTCTTTCTCAGAAAAGCTCTTTGATATACTAGTCATTATGGAGTCACATACCGAGCATGGAGCAGGTTTCGGAAAAATATTGGTAGAAAACGTTGATGTGGATTCACAATGGTTGAGAGTAACCATTGATTTAAACTTACTTAGCAGCTAAATGTTGCGAAATGGATATTTCCCTGTTAAGTGATATCGGGAAGCTTTCCCGCAGAATATGTTGTGAGGCGGTTGTATTAAACTCTTACACTCACTCAAAGCCACTTATTGACTAGTGAGAAGATAATACTCAAATTGGGATTTGACAAGTGAGCACTTTAAAATGTTGAGCTGGTAGGGACAACTACAGTCTATATAATATCTCATTGTATGTATCAAAAACACAGATAAACATGTTCAGCTTTCAAGGTCGTGTGCAGCTGAAATCAGACTTGCATCGATCGACGCTGTCAAGAAAATGTTTCAGGTACGCGGCGTGTTGTTGCTCTGTATCATGGATCTGATTCGAAATAAAAAAAAAAGCAACTCAAAGTTATCAAATCTACGTAATGAAATGATTGAAATGAAAGCAAAGAATCAGATCAAGAGACTCAAAAAAGGCTCTCATGTCACCATCTTACTCGGATATTTTTGCTGATCTCAATGCCAATCAGTATAAGGCTGTAACAGCACCGAACACAAATGTGATGCAAATCCTTGCGGGTCCAGGAACAGGAAAAACTAAAGTCATCACTTCGAAAGTTGCTTATCTACTATTACACTATAAGCTTGCACCAGAGCATGTCATTGTCACCACATTTACAAAGAAGGCAGCAAATGAGATGGTGGAAAGATTGAACACAATTTTAAAGCCATACCCTGAGATACAACTCAAAAATCTTTTCATTGGTACTTTTCATTCCATCTGCGTAAGATTACTTAGGTCGTATGGAAAACTGATTCACTTGTCATCACAGTTTAAGATTGCAGATGAAGCAGATGCCACTAGTATAATAAAGAAAACGATGATTGATAGAGGTCTCGGAGAAGGAGAAAAGGCCACCGTGAAGGAGGCCGAAATCAAAAAGTACAGATCCTTCATATCCATGTGCAAATCACAGGGAAATTTTCCTGATGAGGTTCCTCCTGATCCAAAAAATTATCTTTTCTCCAAACAAATGGGTGTTTACGAAGATTACCAAAAGTCCCTTCTAAGGAACAATTTGATTGACTTCGACGATTGCTTATTGTTAACTTGTAAGCTCTTGAGAAACTTTCCTGGATGTGTTTCTCACGTGAAGCACGTTTTGGTTGACGAGTTTCAAGATACAAATGCTGTCCAATTAGAGTTGCTATACCTTTTTGGTGGATCTGGTACCCAATATAAGGACAACGTTACCATCGTGGGTGACCCAGATCAAAGCATATATGGTTTCAGAAATGCTGAATCTGCAAATTTTTCCAAGATGGCACAGTATTATAAAAAAAAGGGTTTCAACCCAATTGAAATTGTGTTAGATCAGAACTACAGATCTACTTCAAACATTCTAGATATTTCAGAAGCATTGATGAAAAAGCAACATGGAAAGAGAGAAGCGAAATCACTCAACTCCAATAGGCCTGAAAAAACACCGGTGTCTTTCTCTAGATTTCAGACCAATCAGCAAGAGGCAAAGAGCATTTCGGAAAGCATTGTCTCCATTGTTCCCGAGAATGATTCGACCTACAAATACTCTGATGTTGCTGTCCTACTTCGAGCAGGATATCTCTCTCGCTCGATCGAACAAGAATTAATCCGTTCGGGACTACCATACGAGGTGGTTCATGGACGTTCATTCTGGGAATTGAAAGAGATAAAAGTCATGGTAGATTACTTAAGGGTGATTGCGTCTGACTTGGATTGGTTGGGGTACAGTAGGACGATTTCGTTCCAGATTAAGGGATTGGGAAACAAAACTTTGAATGCTATCGAGAACATATATGTTAACGAGAGAGACCGTGGATTAGATGGAAATGTTACCAAGATACTACTGGATATTTCTAGCGGTAAAATCAAAGTTAAAGGTTTAGCAGGTGCTGTTGTCTCTGGGTTGCGAGTTTACTTGGAAATTATTGAAGAGGCAAGGGATATTTTGAAGAATGAAACACTAGAAATTCCAACGAGACTGGGACTTATGTTTGATTTAATACTGAAAAAAACATCCATGGTCTCAAGCGTTGCAGAAGGGAAAAGCAAGCCAAAAGAGGAAGCTAAACTCGATGTCGTGGAGAATTTGAACGAATTGAAGAATCAATTGCTGACGTTCAATATCAGGGAGGAGACTTTGCTCAATGATGCATACAATGCAGAGATGGATGCGGTTGATGAGACCAATTATACCACTGAGTTGATGGACCCATGCACTGAACATTTATCTCAGTTCTTAGACTCGATCTACTTGTACGAAGAAGCCCGAAATCAATCTTCCAAGGACAAGAAGTCAAAAGTTATTATCACCACAATCCATGGAGCTAAGGGACTCGAGTGGCCTATTGTATTTGTACCTGCTCTATCAGAAGGCATATTCCCTTCACAATATGTTTTGAAAGAACAGGATCCTAAAAAGCTGGAAGTTGCACTTGATGAAGAGAGAAGGTGTTTATATGTTGCTTTGACGAGGGCCAAAGAGCAACTTTTCTTGAGCTCGTTCAGTGAAAGTTTTAGTTATGGTAACGAGATGGGGTCCAAACCTATTTCCAGGTTCATTACTGGTTTACCTAAAGATCTCTACGTTAAGAGATCGAACTCCACTTATGACAATGGGAAGGTTTTCGACTACCGTGGTGGATTAAATGATCGAGCAAAGAGATCTTACCAAACGTTGACGATGTTTGATCATATGCCACTGGCTAATAGATCAAGTGCTACTAATTCAACTGCCCAGAATTTGTTCAGTAAAGCGTCGTCTTTCAACCGAAGCCAGGACAGCAATATGTCCGCGTCTGCATATAGAAAGGTCAGCTCTAAGTACGCTGGGTCACTTGTATCGAGTGTGAAGCATGAGCGCAATGTTCGAGTTGAAAGCTTTCCTCCAGTTGTGAAAGCTTCAGGGTTAACCCATATGGCTCCTGGTGCTCCTTTGGTTAATATCGGTGCCACAGGGCAATCCAAGAAAAAAAGGCTAGGTATGGGTAGGCCTTTGAGGCCTTTCAGCCTCAAGAAATAGGTTTCTTCGTAACTAATAGGATATATATGTCAGGAATGTTGAACGGCCCTTAGAAACTTTCTCAAGCTCCAAGGGGTACACTTGTGAACCCAGTCTGGATCCAGTTCAACAGTTTCGGCAGAAAAGTACTTAAGTGTTCAATCTCAATAAAAGGTATGATTACTTCCAACAGCTCACGGATAAGTAATTACGAAGTCATTTTCTTGTTATGGTCCGTGCACACCAGAGCGAGCTTGAAGACCTTTCAAATATTTAGGTGATTTACAGTAAATTTGTTTTGTAAAAATTTATAATGCAATACAGCTAGTATCCTGTCTATCTAGACATTTGAAACTAAACTTTCATCGGGTAGCAAAGTCTTATGAAGAACGATGGGATGTTGGTTCTGAGAAGTCTGGCATATTTGTCATGTGCAATCTCCAAAACTTGTCTTTCCTCAGTTGTCCATCCTTCTTTTTTCGATTCTTCGTCCAGTTTCCTTAATCTTTCAATGAATATCTGTCTAGTCTTCCATTCTCTGTATGGTAGCAAACATAAAATAGCAAATACTTGAACGCATCCGACAAAGATTTGGGCATGCAAGAACGGTTTGCTTAGACTTAAATCTCTTAGTTTGAGGGCGACAACCTCACTACATAACCCTGCAGAGCCAACACACAAAGAAAAAAATGTCCAACCTGAAGGGATCATAGCTTGTGGGACAGAGTCAGCTAATAAGGACCCATTCAGACAATTTGCAACTCCCGACGTTAACCCGGAGAGAACAGAAAAGGCTATCAAGCTACCATAAGTTTCGCAATTGATCCACAAGGCAAACACAAGAACAACTGTGAAGCAACTCACACTGACACTCATATTTACTCTTCCAGTATAATCGCTCGTTAATCCTATCATTGGCCGTCCAATGGCTTGACAAGCGTTGAATATGGCAGTCACATGGGAACCCTGAGTCTCTGTCAATCCGATAGAGAGGGCCATCGAACTCATTGAATACATCAAAACAATATAAGCGAGCACCATCAATGCATACCAAACACAGATACAATCAACTTGATATTGCTTAGCAACACTCCAGTCAAGAATCAGAGTGAACCTGGATCTAATTTCATGCCACGTTTTCAATCGTGGTTTTGGAACTCTTTCCTTGATAAATATGCAAGCTATACAATTAGCTATGAACACAACAATGCCTACAACCCTCATAGCCCAACGATGGTCACCAGTTTGTTCTATCATTCTTTGAGCAGCCAACGAGAAGATAGCACCACCCAGTCCAGCACCACCTGCAATTATTCCCTGCGAAAGTCCAACTTTTGATTTCTTCTTTTTGCCACTACGATCCATGTTGGCTCCTTTACCTTCGTCAGTGGAGAACCATGTAGGCACAATAGTGAATGGTGGATTAACTATGAAGCAAAATCCAAGGCCAACCATTGTACCATATGACAAATATAACTGCCACACCTTAGTGGCGAAGGAAGATGCTATATAACCACCAGTTTGTAACAGAATACCAATGCACATAACAGGTCTAAAACCAATAATTGAAGACAAAACAATAGGAATGGTAGCTGCCGCTTGTGCAAAGTACAAGACAAGAGATCCAATCATAGCATAATCCACGGTTGTGGCTCCTGGGAAGTAATCAGCAGTGATGAAATATGCTAAAAAGACTCCAAAGCATGACGAGCAACCCCAAGTTGCAACCATAATCAAGGATTGAAGGCAGGTAATTACCCATGAGTATGGCACATCGGGTGGTGATATCGCATTAGCCTCGAGCTCAAATTTACTGGCTTCTTCAGTTGTTTCTGCTGTTTTCAAGTTAGTTGCTTGGATCACTATGTCCAGATCAGGATACTCCCCTGTTCTTGTCTTTTTAACGGGATTGCTTTCTATTTCTTGGATACGAGAGAACACCGAGCGGTGTGATGCTACTGCCGCTGATTCGTATAGGTCCAGATCCTTGGAATCCCTAAGTTGTTGAACTGCATTGGAGTTTTCGAATATCTTCTCATTCTCAGAAGATATTGATTCTAGCTCTGACAGGTAACCTTCAGAAGGCATCAGTAAAGTTATTGAGTGTCTGGCTTTTTCAGTGATCCACCTTATCGAATCACAAATTATAAAAGGAGAAGACAAAGTTGAGACCAGAATGTTAACAAGAAGGATTTCTAGTAAATCTTTGTGTGACAGTTATGTCACACTACACTCATACTTGCTAGCGGGTCGGGTCCTCAAAAGAAAGCACGCTTGCACTTCCCAATCAAGAAGTTGCGCGCATAGAATTTACTTCGTCGCTAATTCTCTGTGTTCGGCCACAGAAATTGACATGGTCACCGGAAACTTTCCATACAATACTTCTGGGCACAATTTTTTTTTGTGTTTATGAACACTTTGAGGACTTGATTGCTACTTACATCAGTGGGGTACTGCTTCTCTATAGTTACTAAGGGAAGCTAAATTAGTATAACACCATCAAACAGCCGCGCTTCCGAATTCCCCAGATTTCCGCTTTTGCCAAGATCTGGAGCCGCAGGGGAAATAATTAACAATAGCAACGGTTGCGAAGCACGATAAAAATTTAATTCGGCAGATATAGATCTGAAATTCAAATTACTCTAATAACTCGAAATAATCCATTTCTTCCAAAGCTCTATTTTCTAGACCTGTATTAGACTTTAATTGGGTAAAGCATTCTTCTTATAAACCCAAACGGTCCACCTTCCAAAAGTTTGGTGTAAGCAAGGCGACGTTTGTTAAGCATATCACCATTATCAGCACCAAGACCACTGGCTGTTTGGCCCAAAATTTCTTCTGCTTTTGACACTCTAGTCTTGACCACTTGTCTTACTTTCCATTCTCTAAGAAGTACTATGAAACAAAATCTACCCAATCCAAAACAACCGGACTTTACTTGGGCTTTGATAAATGGTCTATCTAACGTCAAGCCTTTCAATTTCAGACTCGCAACTTCTGCAAACAATGCAAAGATACCTACCATCAAATTTTCATAACACCAAGCTGAAGGAATAATTTGAACAGTGACTGAATCTGCCAAGATTGGGGAGTTCAAAGTGGACGCAACACCAAATTAATCCCGATAAAACGGCGTATAGCAAGATAGATGCATAAGTGAAGCAGTTCATCCACATTGCAGATATCAAAATAACAATTACGAGGGTCAAAAAGACAGCAACGTTTACTCTCCCTGCTCGATCAGCAATAACTCCAATTGCAAATCTGCCCACAGCTTGGCTTGCATTGAAAATTGCCGTTATGTTGGAGCCCTGTTCTTGAGTCAATCCAATAAAAAGGCAATAGGAGGATAAAGAGTAAAGTGCCACCATGTAACAGGTAAGCACCATTGAAAAACCATAGAGTCAGGAGGTGAACGTGGTATATTTTCAAGGCTCTCCAATTAAAAAGTAAGTGAAATCTAGTTCTAGTCTCGTTCCAAGTTCTGAGCTTTTACTTGGGAATCCTTGGTTTGACTAGAATTGTAGATATCACGTTTAGAATGAAAGAAACTATCCCGAGCATTATCATTGGCCATTTGTAACCTCCGCTAGTGTCAACCAACTTTTGAACTGTTAAAGAGCAGACAAGACCACCGATACCATTTGCAGAGACCATTATCCCAGATGATACTCCACGTCTCTCATCGAACCATTCAGGAAAGACGACAAATCCAGCAATACATACCAACCCGAATCCCACTCCAACCATTACACCTTGTGTCAAATATAATTCCCACTTTTGCGTTGAAAATGCAGCCAATATATATCCCACCACTTGTAAACTGTTTCCGATGGTTATTGTAAGTTTCATTCGACAATCGGAGCAAGCATATCGTATATACCTAGAACCAAACTACCCACCAATGCGTAGTCTGTAGTTGTGGTATTTTTGAATGTTCCATTTTTCATCCAATAGCTCAAAAATACACCATATGCCCCGTTACATCCCCACGTAGCGAACAATAATAGGAACTCGCCAAGAACAATAATCCACGCATAACCTTTATCCCGGGGAGGAAGGCCACTTTCATCGTAAATTTCAGCAATGATACTTTCTTCGTATTCAACAGTTTTGATTGTGGAGGAACGTATCGAGCTTGACTGACAAGAGCATTCTCTTTTACTGTATTCTGTTGTTGGTTATCCAAAACTAGTGACATGACCCGGATTGATTCACTGATGTCAAGGTTACCCTTCATTCGACCTAATCTGGTATTTCTTAACTCACAAACCTCAATTCTGGTTTGAGGATTGTCGTCTCTTACTTGATGGCCGAGGGACTGTATACCTCTAGAGACAGTGCTTACCAAAAAATTCACTTTCATTGTTGGGGCAGTAATGATTTTTGTTGGTATCATGGATCTCAATGGGACGAGGTGAGTACCATTTGAAAGCCAATTCTTCTTTGATCTCGATTGATAAATATCCTGGACAGACTCAATTGATGACAGTTCTTCTGTGTCGCTCAAAGTGTGAATATCCGACATGATGTATTTTTGCAAACTAATAGCTTAATTTGCCTAGATGGCTCTGTGCAAATCCAAAAAGATACTGTGGTAGCAGCAATACATGTATAAAGCTATGAGTGAATTAGCAATACCTAAAGGGGAGCCCTTTATGAAAGGCTTCCTCAAAATGAAATTTCCAATGTTTCAGCAATTAGTTTCTTAGATTTCTCGAGATATCCAAGTCTGAACTTTGTCAGGACTCAGGAGGCACTGTAAAGATACCATCTAGGACGATAGCGAAGGGGATCTTGAGATAGGATATGGTAGCCTCGCGCGCATCGAGCATTGTTTCCGGCGGGATTCCTGCGGGATTAAGATCATTGGGCGCTTTTACTATTTTACCCATCCCCTACACTACTTTATGGGGTAAGTATAGAGTAGAAGAAGAAGTTTTTTCATCGTTGATGAGAAAGAGTCATTTGTACAGCTGTATAATGTTTCGTCGACATTGACCAATTTCACATCTATAGATTTGAATTTAAAGCTTGTGGAACTATATAGCTACGTAGTCAAGTGAGGTGACGCGATTTGGAGTTCACACTTTAATTGGATAGAATAAGCGTTTGAAATATCCAACTAACCCTCCTTTCAGTAAAAGATTGTAGGCATTACGACGTGAATATAGTAATTCTCTTTCTATCTGAGAATCATCTCCAGCGTTAGCTTTTGCCAGTTCATCCTCGGTCTTCTCGAGTCTACTTTGAATTATCTTTTTGATTTTCCACTCTCTCAACACACTTACAAAAATAAATCCACCAGCCCCAAAAGATCCAGAGAATACTTGTGGTTTCAAGAAAGGCATGGATGCCTTAAGGTCTCTTAGCTTTAAAGTTGCCACTTCAGCGAATAAACAAAAACATCCAACCATCAAATTTTCGTAACTCCAAGCAGATGGGAAAAGTTCAGGTATAACAGCATCAGCCATCACCGGTTGGTTCAACGTGGATGCGACACCAAATGTCAAACCCGATAGTATAGCGTAGAACAAAATCACTATGAAAGTCGAGGCATTGATCCACATGGCAAATAACAAAACCACCATGACAAAAGTTAAGAAAAAACTTAAGTTCACTCTACCAACATAGTCAGCACTCAATCCAATCATACATCTTCCAATAGCTTGGCAACCATTGAATATAGCAGTAATATGAGATCCTTGATCCTGAGATAGACCAATAAAGAGACAATATGACGATAATGTAAATAATGCCATGACGTAGCACGTTACAACCAAAGTAAACCATAGTGCAATCAGGTGAACTTGAGGCTGCTTGAGAACTCTCATATCGAACAAGATATTCACTCTTGTTTTGATCTCATGCCATGACTTCAATTTTGGTTTGGGAACTCTTGGCTTGATTATGATTGTCAAAATGATGTTCAAAACACAAGCTATGATGGCAATCATTCGCAAGGCCCATCTATAGCTTCCTGTAGTTTTGATCAATCGTTGAGATGAAAGAGCAAAAACCACACCACCAACTCCACTTGCAGAGACGACAATACCTGACGCTAATCCTCTTTTCTTATCAAACCATTCAGTTAACACTACAATTGCAGGATTGAATAAGCATGCAAATCCTAAGCCAACAAGCAATCCGGATGTCAAATATAGTTGCCAAGTTTTGGTAGCGAACGATGATAGAAGGTAGCCACCGTTTTGTAATACAATCCCCAAACACATCACTTCTTTCATCCCAAAAATAGCAGATGCCACCTGTATGACAGGTGCCAACCCTTGAGCTAAACTCAAAACTAAACTACCAACTAAAGCATAATCAACAGATGTGGCACCTTTGAACGTTTTGTTGTTTGACCAGTAACTCAAGAAGACACCATATGAACCATTACAACCCCAAGTGGAGAAAAGTAATAAGAATTCGGCAACAACGACGACCCAAGCGTATCCTGTATCTACGGGAGGTAAATTATCATCCTCGGTGTCCTCTAGAATAGCACTTTCAATGTTTTCATTTTCGCTTTGTCCTTCTTCACTGGTCAATTTCTCGGGTTCAAGGTTAGATGAAGGAGGTTGAAGCGATTTGTTAGTGGCAATTTTTATAGCATCGGATAAATCCAAATTAGTTCTAACTCTACCGACTCTAGTTCTCCTTAACTCTGCGTTTTCCAAATTAGTTTGTAAATTATCATCTTTCACTTGAAGAACTATTTCTTTCAAATTCTTCGAAACTGTTTGTGATATTGAGTTTAGCCTTGATATAGTTTGTGTTGAGTTTACACTTGTTTCCGTGAGCATTCTGCTCAGAACAGAGTTCGAACGGCTGGTCTTCTGGGCTGCATTGAGTGGAGAGCGAATTTGTTGAGGTCCCAAATTGAGTGAATTTGATATAGATTCAACTCCAGAGTCCAAGGAGATTAGATCTGACGAGTCTTCAGTGCCTGACATGATGTACAGATTGTTATTTTGAATATATAGTTGATGATAGCACGTCTGATCTCGAGCGATGCATTCAAGGTCGTAAACACACTTGGAAATGAATCTCTTTATGGAAGAAAAAAACACAGAAAAACTCGGAAAAACTACCCGGTAGCTGCAGTAAGTCGGCTTGTCACGGTGATTGATGATGCCCAGCCAAAGTGGATAAGTCCGCTTTGGGCTTGATGCGGCAATTGATTGTTTACTGTGATAAGTGGTGTAATGATGTAAGAATGTACTATTTTTAGAGCCGCAATAGAAAATTTTCTTAGTGAAAATAAAAAATAATACATATATTCACACCTGCTACTATTGAAACCACTAAGCAGAATCATAAATCTATAAGAGTGTGTTGCATTTTCAACTCTCAGTTACTGGAACAGTAAGTAAAAAAATATATAATAATGGCAACTTTAATTCCTCTACAATCAAAGCGTCAAAAGAGAGAAGCTCAACAGCCTCGTGAGGTCAATTTGATACCCACAGACTTGCCTAACGTGCTAATCAAGTTTCAAGCTTCTGATAGTGGTGAGTCTATAGGAGGTTCCATCAGGGTTCCAGGAGCCATCACTGAAAAGCAATTGGAGGAGCTACTTAATCAACTCCATAGTACCTCTGATGATCCTGTTCCATACACCTTTTCTCTTCAGAACAACAATGACTTGGTGGATATCAAGGACAATTTGTACTCTTCAGTGTTGAAGCCAAAAATCAAAACAACGGAAGATTTCATGACATTAGTGTATACACCACGTGCTGTGTTCAAAGTTAAACCAGTTACGAGATCTTCAGGTACTATATCGGGTCACGGTGCTACTATTCTTGCTGCTCAATTTGCTCCTAACACGAGTTCCAAGATGGTCACGGGTGCTGGTGACTCGACTGCTCGTATTTGGGATTGTAATACACAAACAATTCAACATACTTTGAAAGGACATAATAATTGGGTTCTATGTGTGAGTTGGTCTCCACAAGGTGATGTGATTGCCACTGGATCAATGGACAACACAATCAGATTATGGGATCCAAAGACAGGTTTAGCTATAGGTTCTCCTCTTAGTGGGCATTCTAAATGGATTTCTTCATTAGCTTGGGAACCGATGCATCTTGTTGAACCAGGTAACAAGCCACGTTTGGTGTCCGCTTCAAAAGATGGTACTTTGAAAATGTGGGATACGTCAGTTAGATCATGTCTAATGACTATGTCAGGACATGCTAATTCTGTTGCATGTGTGAAATGGGGTGGATCAAATTTGATATATTCTGGTTCTCACGATAAGACAATTAAGGTTTGGGATGCCAAAGAAGGCAAATGTGTCCAAACCTTGAAATCACATGCTCATTGGGTTAACCATTTGGCCCTATCTACTGACCATGCCATGAGAATGGGAGCCTTTGACCATACCGGTGAAGCACCAAAGAGTGCTTCAGAGGAACAAGCAAAGGCATTAGTCAATTACGAAAAAGTTGCAAAAGTTGGCGGTAAGAATGTTGAAAGAATGGTTACTGCTAGTGATGATTTCACAATGTTCTTATGGGAGCCTTCCAAGTCTAATAAACCTATATGTAGAATGACCGGTCATCAAAAGCTAGTCAATCACGTCTCTTTCTCACCAGATGGGAGATATATTGCATCAGCTTCATTTGATAATTCCATCAAATTATGGGATGGTAGAGATGGTAAGTTTATTGCTACATTTAGAGGACATGTTGCTCCAGTCTACCAAACTTCTTGGTCCTCAGATTGTAGATTGCTCGTGAGTTGTTCTAAGGATACAACTTTGAAAGTGTGGGATGTTAAAACTAGAAAGTTGCTCGTTGACTTGCCAGGTCATGCCGATGAGGTTTACGCCGTTGATTGGAGTGTCGATGGTAAAAGAGTCGCCAGTGGTGGTAAAGATAAGATGGTCCGTATCTGGACACATTGATTTAGTGACTTAAATGCATATATAAAGTAATAAATTCAATCAAAATATTACGAATGTACTTGCATCCGACGGATCTGTCAGATCTTAGAAACAAAGAGTAAGAAAATGAACAAACATAGCAATTTCCGGGGTCGTAACGGTTATTGAGTTTTGCACGATACCTTGATTACCGAGACATTGTGAATACCTTGACTCTGTGACACGCGTCGATTGCCAGTCTCTATAGTTATCATACCCTACAAAGACTGTATCTAAGGACATTTGTTACCTTCAATATTCAAGCAATTCAATATGACTACTTCGACTGCTGCAGCTGTTTCGGCTCCAAAAGTTTCTATAATTGTAGCTGCTTTGTTACCAAGATATGGCATAGGTATGAAGGGTAAGCTGCCTTGGGCTTTAAAACAAGAGATGAATTACTTCAGAAGGTTAACGACGCAATCATCTGAATCAAATAAACAGAATGTTGTCATAATGGGTCGCAAAACATGGGAGTCCATTCCAGCCAAATTCAGACCGTTAAAGGGTAGATTGAACATCATTCTGACGAGAAACTTAGCGAAAACCCAAGCTGAATACGAGACCGAATTGAACACATATTCAAATGGTTTGAAGCTCACAGATTCTTTGAGTTCCGCTTTGGATTCAATAGATGCTACCAAATTCAATGAGATTTTCATCATTGGGGGTGCTGAGATCTATAATCATCTTTTAGCAAATGACTCGGACAAGATCGACAGAATATTTTTGACCGAGATTACACATGATGACAGCTTACCCATGGATGTATTTATCAAGATCGATCCAGCCATTTGGGAAAAGAAAGATATTTCCGTTCTACATAATTACTTGAAAACCAAATCTCTTCATGAAGAATTTGAGCTTCTGGGAAATGAGGAGAAAGGATTTAAATTTGATTATACGCTATGGGAGAAGAAATAGGTTAATTCGACTATATAACATTCTTATACTAATATTATCTTGACATTTGGACAGATATTGATTGATGGTTCTGTGAATATATGTACTAAATCGATCACATCGAATGTAATGATGTTAGCGTTGTAAATCCATGTAAGGCTACTTCAAAGCTCATGCACCATAGAGAGGTTTTTGTAATTATATCACGTGATGTTTTGCAGGTCACAGATTAAGGTGTGAGGTGTGGATTGAATATTCTAACGCGATATTACTGTCACAGTGTCCTTCCCGATTGGTAAATGCGACGAGTCTCCGTGACTGTGAAAAAAAAGCGTTGGAGAGTTTCGCGCGAGACTTCTGCCGGGGCGTGCTAAAATTTTTCAGGCTACCGGGCGGCTGACTCGTGCGAAGCCTGCAAGCTCTCTTCCGGGACGGCACGTCAGATGGAGTGAGAAAGTAACGTTTCGAAAAATTTGACCTGCTGAACGACCCTTCTGGCAGGGAGGGAGCTCTCACTTTGTGTAGTAGAGCTGCTTTCTGTGAAACCTATCTCTTGAAAATACTAGTTAAAAACAAGTGCCCTATATTATATTTTACAAGTATTTCTCTAGTATATCACGAAACATTACATAAATCAAGATGGCTGAATCACACAGATGTAAGTGTTCAATGATTATAATCTCAATTATACATATGAAAAAGCAAATCGGGTGTACATCAAACTTTTCAATGTCAAGCAGTTAAGTCAAAATCAAACTGGAAATCTTCACTGAATAGTACCAAGCTGTAACAACTTGTTTGAATACATGAGCTCAGCTTTCAAACTGCACATACTGGTTATCACTACCACCTTATATAAGTGCAATACAACACTAAACAAACTTATGTTGCAGACTAAAAATATTGAAAACAACATCATATTCACATATTGTATGAACTAGATTGAGAATGGCGTAAACACACTTTGTGATCACTTTCCGAGCTATTAGAGACATTGACATCATATTTGGGACTTATTACGAACATCTGACATGAGAATGAAATCATCAAATTTCATAGAAAGTTTTATTTTATCGAATTTTGAGCATAGAACAGCATTTATAGTTCGACAGCATTTCAAAGTAAACACTTTTGTGCACATTGTCCAAGAGTTCAGATAATCAAATGAATCGTAATGAGTCCGGCATCATCTAGACACTCAGATGAAAAACTACGATTTGCCCACATCTTGATATAATTGAGAAATAACGAAGTTACAACGTTCATGAGATAACCAACATTTGATACTAACATTACATTTCTTTCTAATATAGTATACGTCAAGGGTAAGCACATTTCATACCAAAGATCCAAGAACATCACCAACCCAGATACTTCTTTAATCAAGATTGAAGGTGTTGCTGGTACTGAAGATGCTAAGTTCTACTTAGGTAAAAGAATCGCTTACGTTTACAGAGTCTCCAAGGAAGTTAGAGGTTCAAAGATCAGATGTATCTGGGGTAAGATCACCAGAACTCACGGTAACAATGGTTTAGTTAGAGCTCAATTCAAGTCCAACTTACCAGCTAAGACCTTCGGTGCTTCAGTTAGAATCATGCTTTACCCATCCAACATCTAAATTAATCTCCCACACAAAGAAAAATATACATATATCATAAAGAATTAATTTTATATTTATAATTATATATATTTTAATATTCTTATTTTTTTGTTTGAATTATCTTATTATTATTATATTTAAACTTTTAACGTTGTACATTCCTTCCCGATATTCCCAATTGAAAATAAGTATGACATGGTCTATAGATAGCTTCAACTTTATAGTAGTATGATCAGACCTCTACATAGGTGTTTCATAGTACATGATAACCGTACAAGTATGTTAATGATATCTGCACGTGATCAAAGTAAATGGTGTAGAGATGAACATGCGAGTAAGATGATAGAAAGAAGGAGCAAATGAGGGGAAGGAAGCTACGCAGAAAGCTACCTACTCAGTAAACAGTTTGTGTTTAGTTGAAAGAGAAGAGGGTCTTCTCAACTGTTTTTCAAGGTATTAATATAAATTATACAAGACCACTAAGTCTAGGTTACATATTATTCACACGAAAACTATACAATCATGATTCCTTGGGAGGGATTGATCCCATATGGATTAATTTTAACGGTAAGCATGTTTACTAAACAGTACTTGATATTATCTTATTTAAATAGTTCACAATACTAACAAGTTGTACAATCTAATAGTTCTTTGGATTGGCAGGTGCATCAATGAATGCTATAACAATTACATCACTAACCCGTAATGCACAGGGCCCAAATCAGGAATCGAAATCTGCTGTTCCAGTAGAAGAGAAAGCTTGGATTAGACCACGTTATAATACAGATCAATGGGATAAATATTTGGCTGTTAGAGATCTTCGTTTAACTGGGTCATTTAGAGGAGCACTTGCAGAACCTGAAGCGCATGAAAGTTTTGAAACGAATTCGATTGTTTTTGCAAGTTCGATTCAGAAACCTTGGGTTCTAAGAAAACATATAATCATGAAAAATTCACCTTCAAAATGGTTCAAGAAATATAATCCTGATAGAGATTTGGAATGGGAGGGTATTAAAGAAGACTACTTGAAAAACATGTCCAAATGAGCATTGGGTTTGATTTTGTTCGCTTTGAGTATGAAGATTTCAAGCGAGTCTTGGCTACCTCCTTTATTTATTTATTTATTTATTCATTTATTTATTTATTTAGTTATTTAGTTGTTTAGTTATTTCATTGTATGACCGTTGAGAGTGTGTTATAGAGTGATTGTTAATGATAATTCATGTCTTTCATGCTCGGCAACTTTGATCTCACATTGTTTTGACATTTGATTTACAATTATTGAATAGCTTTTTCGTTATACTTCTGTATCGGGTAAACTTGTAAAGTAAATGATTAAATATTTATTCGGCTAGATAATTACGATAATATGTCAAGATAAAGATTTGAAGACCTGTATACAGCGCCTATAAAGTCATCATATCTCGTAGATGATAACCAAAAACATGAGAAATAAAATACATACACGCACATGAAACACTTCAAGAAACAATCCAAAGAAACTTTATAAAAGAGTTGTCCAAATCAAATTCTGATACTTCTCCGTTTGAAAAAATCCATAACTCTCTTAGCTGTAGAACCTTCTTTTTCCTTTGACGATTTTGAGTTTGGAGGAATACTTCCAGGACCCATGGTCATTCTCTTGGTGGCAATGCTGGATTGATTTATTGCTGGTCCTAACTGAACAGTTGAATTAGACGATTCGAGTACCCTTCTAGCTGCATTCGTGGTAGCAGAGGCTGGGATATTTGTAGAGTCTGAACTGTTGTTATGAGCGTAAAAACCAAAACTAAATCTTTTGAACTTAGTAGAATTTGGAGCTGATGTAACGTTGACCCTGTTTTCTTTCTCGGATGTTCTAGTTCTAGTTTTAGCAATGGGCTGATGTTGAGACGAGGACTGATGATTTGCGGTGTGTGATTGATGTTGTCCTTCTTGTTCATGTAGCTTCTGAACAGAAGATGAAGAACCCTTTGTATCTTCTTTTAGTTTGTTATTGTTTGTCGCAGAATTCAATTCAACTAAAGGAGTTACCAGCTCATTGTCTTCAATTGGATCCGCAAGCGTTGATGGATTGGGTTTTTCAATTGTATCTTGATGGACCTTGATATCCTGCCCAGAAGAAGGCAGCTCTGCCCCAGCCTCAAATTTAAAATCAACATTTTGCTTCTCTAGCTTGTCATTATTAACATCTTCGGTTGCACTCGAAAGAGGTTTCTTCATGGCTGTTATTTCTTCCAACTGCGGAAGTTCGGAAACTAAAGCAGCTGGTGAGCTTGGAGTTGTGGTGGATGATATTGAGAACAAGTCAATCGCATTCGACAAAGAATCCAAGGCAGCAGACTTACGCTTCTCCGACTTGGGCATCGTGTTTTCATTCTCTTCCGTCTCTATAGCAGCAGCATTCAAACTTGTCAACACACCGTTAGCAATGGTCATATCAACAATAGGTTCAGTGATTTTAGGTTGACACCACGAATTTCTTTGTTCTTTAACAGGTGATGAAGAAACAGAGTCAACCACGCTCTTCTTACTACTTGTACGGCTTTCAAACTGTGGACGAGATTGATTATAATCGAAAGTACCAGATGAAAGTAAGAATGACAAATCAGGAGATGGAAACTGGTAACCGGATGATGATGATGCAGGATGATAAGAAGTTGGACGAGGTCTATTAGCACGTGTCGGAAGTTTGGTAACAGTTGAAGTAGTTGATGACTGGCTGGTACCAGAACCATTCGGTCTTGAAGTAGGCGGTAGCATATGAAGAAGAGAAGCGTCGTCGGGCTCTCCAACAGTCCTCACGTTGTCAGGGCTCTCTGCAATTGTTTCAAAGTTGAGGCCCAGGTTGGTGGAAGACGAAACACTTCCACTTCTTGATCTATGAGTGACGAAACTTGCTGTATCACTTATTATTCCGGTGTGAGTAGTCGAACGTGGAATGTTAGCTTTTGGCAGTGCATCATTGGACACACTATTACGCCTAGAAACCTCAAAGTTATCAGCCTCCACAACAGCCTGTAGTACAATGCTGGCTGAAGATCCGGTTCTTTGGTGTCCACCACGGTAGATTTCAGGTCCACTATATCCACTGGAAGGTGTCTTGATAGCGATTGGTTGTGGAACCATATTATTGATCGATGTACTCGATGATGATGATGGAATAGCAACGGTACGTGATGTTTGTGGGGCAACGGGACTGGAATACAGCATAGCAGAAACATTATGAGTGCTATAAGATTTCATATTAGGTCTGTTCATCATCAAAGATGCTGAAGTTGGGTTTTCCATGAGAGATAGTCTTCTATTGGCTTTATCTTGTTGTTGTTGACGAGTATTCTGAGCGGCAGATTGGTGATTCTTATCCCATTCTATTGGAGTAACAGATAAGAATGGAGCATGTGGTGATAGCCATTGGTGTGACCTTATTTGTTTCAAATCAATTCTTTTTTTCGGGTTGGAAACAATAACTTTTCTAAGCAGGTCTCTTGGAGTTGGTTGTATGTATTCTGGGAACGTTAGCGGAGTATGTGTAATGTAATGATACAATCTTGCGATATTATCTCCATCTGGGTTTTGAGGATCGTCGTCGAATGGCAAATAACCAGCAAGCATCGCATATAATATTATTCCACAAGACCAAACGTCAACTTTTTTCCCTTCATAAGAATCTGAACTCACAACTAGCTCAGGAGCAGCATAGCATGGAGAACCACAACTAGTCTTCATAAAATCTGAACCTTGGAATGTATTAACGAATCCAAAATCAGTAATGATGATATTTTTATGTTTATCAAGCAGCAGGTTCTCTAATTTCAAATCTCTGTGAACAATTCCCTTGGAATGCATATAGTCGACACCAGAAACTAATTGAGCAAATAATCTACAGGCCATTGATTCCTTAAGATATCTATGCTCTAAAATATAATCAAACAATTCTCCTCCTGATGCATACTCAAGCACAATTCCGATATATTTATCATTTTGTAAAACTTCTTCCAGTCTAACAATATTTGGGTGAGCCAGCTTCTTTAAAGCATTAATTTCCCTATGTATCTTGTTTTCTTTCTCGGATCCTTTAGGAATCGAATCTCTTCTGATCAACTTTATAGCAGCTTGTGAAGGTTGTTTGCCGTCTTTTCTCCAGCCCAATTTGACCTTACCAAATTCACCTTCACCTAGTGTTGATCCTAGTACGTATGCACCAAAACGAACCTCTCGGGCGACACGTTTTTTCTGGGAAGAACCTCCGTTCATGCTCAGTCTTGTAGAGCTTCTACTTGATGATGTAGAACCATAATTTTGTGATGCAGACATTGATATTTTCTTTTCTTTAATGTATATGTGAGGCTCAAAACAGATTGTAACTTAGTATTACTTCCAGTATAAAAGTAAGTAAAAAATCCAGACGTGATAGATATAGAATTTCTCGAAAGTAGAGAGGAAACTTGACAAACTTGTGAGATTGTGATAGATCAATATGCGTTGTCTCAGATCAAAGTGTACTATCTGGAAAGTCGGTTGTTGCTTAGTTGGGAGTAAAGTATACAGTGATAGCAATAGTATTGAAATATTGGTGTAAAATTGTTGTCTATTATTCTACTTCTTTGGTGATTTAAAGGTCCAATAATAAAGCTCAAGAGGGTTCTCAAATAGAGCAAAAGTAAGGAACGATAGTGAAATGTGAAATTTAGGAACAGTTAGTTTGTAGTTGTTGTTGCAATCGTAGTCTGATCAAACTCAAAGAGAAATACTGGTTTCTAGAAGATGGTAAAAGGCCGATATAAGAAGGAAATGTTTGGAATATGAGTTTGATAATCTCATCTAGTGAAGCAAAAGGTAAACAAAAGAATTTTGAGCAAACGCCAAATACAATCATTAATTTCAAAAAAAATCATCGTTTACGTCAGCACAATTTTTTGTGTGTGCTTTTGATTGCATAATGAGTGCTCTGTTATGTAATCCATACTGCGCTTGTTTACATTTGGACGAATAGGGAAGTCCTCGTTCCTTGTGTTTACTTGCCAGGCTTCGTTTTGACGTAATTTTTGTGGTGCTGGCATACAGATAGATAGAACATTATCACTTCTCGTTTTGTGTTGAAACATAGTGTCATGCTTTCTCTTATCTAACCGAACTTGGAACTGTGCCTTCTTCTTCTTTCTGAAAATTGTTACTTTGAACTTTTTCGTCTTTGAAGGAAGATAAAATGACCAGATTTCCCCAATCGAACTTTACTTTGATGACTGAACCTAATATCCGTAATCACCAGCTTAGCTATGAGGATTTGTCTTATCTCATACTTCAATCATCTTTTATTATAGTTGAATCTAATCAACTTCTAGATCTCGAGGCGTCTGAAATAGCCACAATTCACAATGGAGAATGTGAAGGGCAGTAATCTCAATTCACTTCTCTTCCACTGGAAACTTTCGCATGTTCAAGCTACGAAAGCAATATTTCTTATTCTTGTATGAGGTGCATAATCAAGTTTTCAAAACAACAAGTGAAAAAAGGGGCACAAGGGTAGTCAGCTCAATAAGATCACTGTGGAGGGCTACCAATATTGATATACGAGGCGATACCTTGTGGGTTGATGGGGTACAGATTGTTTTGGGATTAATTGATAGCTGAGTTTCAGTAGGTGTTGATACTTTCTATATAGGCTAAGTGTCCAAAATACAGAGAAGATTACAAGGTTGTCTTTTCGGTGATTTTGCTTAGCTGCTTGTCGTAACGGGTAAAGTTTCAACAGTAGTCTTTGTTGGTGGTAGAATGTTCTCAACAGTGGCTAACCACTTGTTCCACTAAAGTAAGTATAAATGGGGGCTTTCCTTCAAAAACAAATCACTCTAGCTATCACTTGCTTCTCTCGACGAATTTATTATGAGTAAATCAACTTAAAAAAAATTCTCAAGTGATTGATCAAATAGCAAAAAATGGGCAACAGTTTTTTTTTTTTTCAATGTATATGGTGGTTTCATTAAATCATATATAAGTAGGACAAACTTGTTTAACTACCGGCCTGTCCTATTGATAATTATATAACTAAATAAAATACTATAAATGAATCAGGATATAAACCCTATAAATTGGAGGAGAATGAGAATGAAAATAAATCGATTCAAGATGTGATAGGGGAATCCCAATATCCAGGGTTTGAATCTATTGAAAAGTGAAACATTGATAATTATGATTGTTTCTTTTTCCGTGAGATAGAGAGTTTACTCACTTCTATAATAATAATTACGCTCATAAACACAGCTACTTCAATAGTCTAGGTAAACATTATGAGTTTCTTTGTAAAGTCGAACAAAAAGAAGGTTTTTCGAAGTGGATATAAGAGAAAGCACCACAACCAACAGCATGTCGCAAGTGCTTAGAAATCTCTACACCAGTATAAAATAAGAAAAAATAATTACGTCATCAACGATATAATCAATCAATAATTGACGCATCAAATTAATCCCAAATCGGAAATTCAGTTTCGCGTTTTTCTATTTTCTTCACGTTTCACATCTCCGACTTTTCTAAATTGGCCCCTTCAGCTTTTAGCTCTGTAACGTACCGTGACAAGTGCTCCCTCTTCTCCAATTACAATCAAGTTTTGTTGTTCTTGTTTTCGCTGTTTTTCGTTCAGATTGACTTAGAATTGAAACTTTCTTCTCATTTCATATACTCTTCTAAAACGATTGTAAACCATTCACATATCGACTCAAAAAATGGAAGGAATTGCCGAATCTGCAGATGCAGTCTTTGGTGAACGTGTTAGAACCTTTCAAGAATTTTTGGACTCTACTGCTCACGAGGTTGATTATAAGGATGCAATCAAGCTAATGCTTCAAAGATCAGAGCGTCGGTTGGCTGTTTCGATCGATGAGCTTAGAGAATTCAGCAAAGACTTTGCAAATGGTTTACTTGAAACTCCTGCTGACTTCTTACCCGCAGCTGAAGCTGCTTTGAAGGACACCATAATGGCTGTTTACGATCCATATGAATACTCTCATTTGGATTTCAATTCGGATACCGATTTCTATTTGGCTTTCAGGGGTGCTTTTGGTACAAATCAATTGACACCAAGAACCATTGACTCTTCGTACTTATCCAAAATGGTTTCAGTGGAAGGTATTGTCACTAGAGCTTCATTGATTAGACCTAAAATTGTGAAATCGGTTCATTACTGTGATGCAACAGGAAGATTCCACTCAAGAGAGTACAGAGATCAAACAACGAGTTTCAATCCAATTACTACTTCTGCTAACTATCCTACTGAAGATCCTGAAGGTAATAAGTTGATGACCGAATATGGGTTTTCCAAGTACAGAGATCATCAAACTGTCTCCATTCAAGAGTTACCAGAACTTGCACCTGCAGGTCAATTACCAAGATCTGTTGACGTTATATTGGACGACGATCTAGTGGACAAGGTGAAACCTGGTGATCGTGTTCAAGTCATTGGTGTTTTCAGATCATTAGGTGGTGCACAAAATAATACAGCTTCCTTTAAAGTGGTGATTTTAGGTAACTCTTTATACCCTCTTCATGCTAGATCATCATCTGTTAAAGCCATTGAAAATATCACTGATTTTGATATTAGAGATATCAATAAACTTTCAAAGAAAAAAAACATTTTTGAAACAATGGCTCAATCTTTAGCTCCATCGATTTATGGCCATGACTTTATCAAGAAGGCCGTTCTGTTGATGTTGCTCGGTGGTGTGGAAAAAAATTTAGATAATGGTACGCATTTGAGAGGTGACATCAATCTTTTGATGGTTGGTGATCCATCAACAGCCAAATCCCAAATTTTGAGATTTGTTTTGAATACAGCATCCTTGGCGATTGCCACTACTGGTAGAGGTTCTTCAGGTGTTGGTTTGACTGCTGCAGTTACCACCGACAAAGAGACCGGTGAGAGAAAACTAGAAGCTGGTGCTATGGTTTTAGCTGATAGAGGTATCGTTTGTATCGATGAATTTGACAAAATGAGTGATGTTGATAGAGTTGCTATTCACGAAGTTATGGAGCAACAAACCATTACTATCTCTAAAGCTGGTATTCATACTTCTTTGAATGCTAGATGTTCAGTCATTGCTGCTGCTAATCCAATCTACGGTCAATATGATACCTTCAAATCACCTCAACAAAATATCGCTCTCCCTGATTCACTTCTATCACGTTTCGATTTGTTATTTGTTGTCACGGATGAGATTTCTGATGAAAGGGATAGAAACATCAGTGAGCACGTGCTAAGAATGCATCGTTTCGTTCCACCTGGTTACGCTGAGGGTGAGCCAATTAGAGAGAGACCGACTATCACTATTGCTGTGGGTGACCAGTCAGTGAATGGACAAGATGAAGATGAACAAACTGAGGTTTTTGAAAAGTTTAATCCGTTGTTACATGCTGGTGCTGCAGCTGCTGCAGTTGCGAAACGTTCAACTAGATCAGCAAAGAGTGCTAAGCCTGAAATCATCTCTATTCCATTCTTGAAGAAGTATATCCAGTATGCTAAGCAGAGAGTTAAGCCAACTTTGACCACTAATGCCACCAACATGATTGTCGATATTTATACCGAATTAAGAAACGACAACAATACTAAGAATTCCAGAACTTCTCCAATAACTGCAAGAACCTTAGAGACGATTATTCGTTTATCAACTGCCCATGCAAAAGTTAGATTGTCACAAACTGTGGAAACTAAAGACGTCAAGGTCGCAGAAGAGTTGCTAAGATTTTCACTATTCAAAGAAAAGATGACGAAGAGAAATACCAACGGTTCTCCATCAAAGAAGAGAAGAAAGGCTGTTATTGTGTCTGACAACGAGTCAGAAATGGAATCAGGTGTTTCAGATGAAGATGATGAAGAACTAGCCGATATTCTAGCAGATGATGAAGCTTATGTTGCAAGCCCAACAAAATCCAGAGCACCTCGAGGCATACATCATGATACAGGAATGCAAGATATGTCGAGGAACCTTGATGATTTGTCTAGAAATCTTGCAAGTCAAAGGATATCAAGTAGACGAGAGCAAGGATCAAGTCAATCTCAATCACAGGACCAAGATACTCTTCAAGACACTGAACAGGATACCGTTCCGGATCTTTCTCATGCCTCTGCATTACGCTCCAGACCAGTGGAAGTTTCGAATAACGGTACTACATTATCTAAAGGTAGATTTGATTTGTTCAAGAAAACTGCATTTGATGTTATGCAGGAAGAAGAAGGTGTTATGGACTTCAAGCTGGATTCATTCGTCGATAATGTGAATGGTAAGCTGTCTCAAGAAGATCATTTCGCTTATCATGAAGCTATGCTAGCTTTGGAGAAGATGGAAGAACAAAACATTATCATGGTTTCAGATGGTTATATCTGGAGAATTTGAATGTTTGTATCTTTCATGTTGGTGTGGTTTTAGTTCCTTTTTGAAGGGTTGTATAGTTTTTCGAACTTGTCTACTCATCGCTTTCTTCTGTCTACAGTTCTTTTTGAGCTTTCGGATACTGATGTTCTTTTTGTTTGTACCTTTAATGTTTTCGCCGTCGTTATACAATAGATCAGTACTGTAAATAAGTGTATAATAGGTTTTTCAACCCCATAAACTTCAAGGCTGTGCGTCAAAAATTTGCCATCTGTGATACAGACCAAACGACCCTGAATTAATAATCAAACAAACTGGTCTTCTTCAAGTTTAGTATCAAATTACGTGTTGACCAATTCCATCGCAAATAAGAAAATCAAGAGGTATCATCAAAAATGTCTGAGGAGGCTTCTAAATCATCGAAAACGCAACCGAGCTTAGATACTCCACCGACGCCGGCTGGTATGCCTAAGTTTGGTGCCTCTGGGAAAAAGATAATCTATGACGAAGATGGTAAACCGTAAGTTGGAAATATTACATCATGTTGAACGAAAATACATACTAACAGCTTGACTCATCAATTTCTTTCTAGTTGTCGTTCATGCAATTCCCTTCTAGACTTCAAATCGGCCACTCACTTCAATAAAGGTGGCGCATCCAACTCAAATGCCTCATCCAAGGTGCCTCCAGGATTGACTGGCGTTGCTGGAGTAGCAGCAAGCTCAAACACCACAAGTGAGGGAGATTCAGGTTCCCTAGAATGTCCCCCTGATGTGAACGAACTAGGTAGAGCAACATGGACGTTCCTTCACTCGGTTGCAGCAACATACCCGAAGGAAGCAACCCTGGTTCAACAACAAGAGATGACTACATTTATCTCTATCTTTTCCAAAATATATCCATGCTGGTTTTGTGCTAAAGACTTTCAAGAGCATGTCAAGAAGAACCAAGTCAAGGTGAAGACCCAGGAGGAATTTGGGAGATGGTTATGTGATGCTCATAATGAGGTCAATGTAAAGTTAGGTAAACCGAAGTTTGACTGCAATTTATGGAAAGAAAGGTGGAAGGATGGATGGAAGGACGGTAGATGTGACTGATCTGGTTTTGTTTGGTTCTGTTAGATGGCTGTCATCAGCCAACTGTATATAAGTTTATATAGGTTTTAATCATATAGATTAAAATCATAATGTACATAATAACATTGAAGTCTAGAGAAGCTTCTTATTAAGACCTATAAATACAAATTAGATACTCAGTAGATAGTAAAAACTGAATTTTGAAAACAGTTAAGCATACAACGAAAAATTCAATGGAACAGAGCTACCTCTGCCACTTGGATATAATTTAACACTTCCTTCGTGCTTTCTCGGTTTAGGTAGCTCATCAGCATTTGCAAACTTCCACCTTTCATCGTTCATGACAATCTTCTGCCCACTACCATTCGTTGAACCGCTATTTGATCCAGACACAGAACCCGAAATAGTATACGAAGATGCGTCAATCTTACGTAGATTTGAGCCCACGTTCTGCTGTGAATTAATCTTCTCATCATCAGGCTTGAGGACATGGTGCGAAAAACCAAACCGATCGTGTTTAGTATCCAACCTGCTCTTTGGAGTCTCCTGGTACATTGCAGATGATGGCGATGGAGGTGGAGGTGGTGCTTTTTTGGAATGCGAAGCTGTGTTTCGGGAAGCTGAAGACTGAGATGATGGTGGTGGTGGCGGCGGTGGTGCCGAAACACGAGTCGAAGGCGACGATGAAGTGGGTAGGGGAGGTGCAGAGAATGCTGGGATGTTCGGTGCAGATAACTGTGGAGGTGCAGGATTAGAAGCTGGCTGCACTGAAGGAACATACATCGGAGGTGGTGGTGGTGCCGATGGAACAGCTGGTGTTGCATAACTATCATTATCATCATTGTTATCATCATCCGAGTCTGTAAAACCTGATTGAGAAATGCTGTCATCATCAGCATCTTCTCCATCACTATAATTATGCCTTCTTTGATTGATTTGCTGTAAGAAATCCATATTCGATGGGGGGGCAGGAGATGTGATAGTCGCTTTAGGAGCCGATGTCACAAGTGCTGGTGGAGCAGACTTTGACTGATCAGGGGAAGAAAGACTTGATGAGATTTTGGGAGCAGAGGGTAGCTTGCCACTCGGCGAATCATCTGTAACAACATATGAATCATCTCGTCTCTGGTTGATTTCAGCGAGAAATGGCAGTGAGCCAGCTGGTAATGGGGGAGCTGCTGGTGCGCTTGACGAAGAGGCAGTTTTGCTATTGACAGGAGGAGCAGGAGGAGCAGGAGGAGCAGCCATTGTAGGAACTGGCGGAGGTGGTGGTGCACCCATGCTAGGCATTGGAGGAGCAGCCATACTAGGAGGTTTTGGAGCAGCTGGTGCACT
>KV453849.1:415486-426014 GCA_001661425.1 Ogataea arabinofermentans
GACGACACCTTATCCACCACATGTGTCTCGTCTCTTCTCTGATTGATCTGTGCTAAAAATGGTAATGAACCTGCTGGTAGCGGTGGAGCAGTAGGGACACTAGATGATGTGGACTTACTGTTGACGCTTGCAGGAGCAGCAGGAGGAGCAGGAGCAGCAGGAGGAGCAGGAGGAGCAGCCATTCCAGGAATTGGCGGAGGTGGTGCAGCCATGCTAGGTAATGGAGGAGCAGATGCATTAGTAGACATTGATGATTTCTTGGGTGGTCTTTTGGTAGGCATTTTTGGTTTCGATTTTTCTGATGCAATAGAAGACATCGAGTCTGCTGATGAGTTTCTCGAATGCGTTTTGAATGTGTCCATAGGAATATTTAGTCTGTTGCTGTTACTTGAAGTGCCAGGAATTGGAGGTGCAGAAGGTGGCAAAACTTTTGCAACTGAAGGGGTAGAGTAATCATTCGACGAAGGAATTGAAGGAGCAGACATTGTTGGAATGGGAGGTGGAATGGCCGAAGGAGTTGAAGGATGTGCAGATGATGGTATTCTGTTGGGTCTACCTTGAGGCATGGCCGGTGCAGTGGATGGCACTTCCGGAACCGATTGTCCATTATTTGAGACGCTTCTCAATTTTGGCATACCTCCCGCAAATATGTCACCTAATTGAGGCACCATCGGAGCTGTTGGGGGCAACGAGGATGAACCACTTGATGCTTGTGACTTTGTTGGTCTGCCATGTGGGATAGAAGGTGGAACCGCCATCATTCCTCCCATAGATGATCCCGTGGTTGAAGTCGCATTTCCAGCAATCATTGGCTTTGATCTATCATTAGTAACAGCTTTCTTCAATTTTGCACCTTTTCTTATGTCTCCCAAGAGAGCATTTCTATCAGGGGTAACTACTGGAACCGCAGGTTGTCCTGTCATTGGGGGACCTCCTGGAGGTGGAGGCGGAGGTGGTGGAGGAGGGCCTGCCATTGTGTATCAAATGTATGTAAATTCTAATTACGATGATGTAACAGTAGTGTAAAGAACTAGCCAAGCAGGGTAAAGACTTAAAAGTGATTCTTCAGTGCTCTGACTCTAATCGACTGTCTGTCTTTTCGAGAGCATGAAACTCTGGTTTTTAATCTACAGCCTTACACCATTACTTTTTTCGACGCGTCGATATCTTACTATACTAATATCTTTGGCGGGTATCGAATTTTCACAAGCAAAGAGTATGGGGTTATCAAGTTAGTTTTACATTAATAGAACAGAGTTTCTGCTATATAAAGCAATCTGTTCCGCAATAATGAGATTAATACAATTAAACCTTTTCTATAACGTCCTGAAAACCACGAGGCCCCTTCCGGGGTGGAGTCGAACAATTCTAAAGTACTCAACCTCTGCACAATCCCCAAGTGACGATCATGCGGAAAGAACCTTGCTCATCAATAAGCTGTCGTTCACTTTGACTGAAGAAGACATAGTTAAAGCTTTCAAACCAATAGGAGGAGTTAGCAAAGTTAAGATTGAGAGAGATATCAAAAATCCAGACTCTGCAACTGAATCTATTGGGAAATCAAAGGGATATGGCCAAATTGAGTTTGAAACGGCAGAGTTAGCAAAACAAGCACTACACGAGATGCAGGGACTTGTATTGAACAATCTCCCAATTACGATTCGTCCTTTATCCGAGCTCAAAGTTTCCACTAGCAGCAACCAAGCAGGGTATCATATCTTGTATATACGTAATTTACCCTACAGCACTACCGAATCAGACATCATGGATGTTTTTGGCCCCTTACAGGCGATACGCTGTGGATTAGCAAGAGCACCGATCACACAATATTCTTTAGGCTATGGTTTTATCAGGTTTTCCAACGCTGAAGCTGCGGTGAAAGCTTTGAGGGTGACAAAGGGAACAATGTTCAAGGACAGAAGGGCTAAGATTTCTTTAGCGAAACCAGAAAGCCATGGATATAAGTATATAGTATAATAGTCATATATGCAATTATGCAGAATCAAATAAGTTCACATAGTCATTATTCTTAAATTTGGTTGGTTGGAGTCCCAGCTATATACAAGTATATGTAAATTGATATGTAAAATAAAGGAAACGATATTATAATGTGCAATCACAACAAAATGTGGCTACGGCACAGTAGGTTTATATTTCGAGGTGAGCAAACACATGCACAACAAAGAACTTAATCGATTTTATAGTACTTCATCAATTTTCTTCATCAGATTTGACAATACCAACTTTAGCGGCTCTCAAAACTCTACCGTTCAATTCAAAACCAGGTTGCTGGACAAACATAACGGTACCTGGCTCTTTATCAGGGCTTGGGGCTTGGAAAGTTGCCTCATGTCTGTTAGGATCAAAAGGCTCATCTAGAGGATCGATCTTAGTTAGACCGTGTCTACTCAAAGTTTTCTCGAAGATGTCTCTTGTCATCTTGACACCGTCATACAATTGTGAAACTTCAACGTTAGTTTTCAAAGTATCGTCTTTCACAGCACTCAAAGCATGTCCGAAATTGTCAATCGATTCGATCAAGTCTTTAGCAAATTTTTGTAAAGCAAAATCTTTAGCCTTTTGAATTTCACGCTTGGTAGTTTCTTGCAAGTTACGGAAATCAGCAACTGATCTTAAGTAACGATCTTTAAACTCTGCAACTTCTTTGTCTTTGGCAACAAGCTTTTCCTTGAGTTCCTTAAGCTCTTTTTCAACTGGGGTTTCTTCAGAGACGGGTTCAGCAGAGGATTCTGGGCTAGAACTTTCTTTCTTTTCGTTCAGGAATCTTGAGGTAGAGGTGAAGGTTCTAAATAATGGAGTGGCGTTGGCCTGGAAGACTAAAGATCTTCCTGCAGGTCTAACAGCACTTTTCGATAGTCTTAAAAGAGATCTTTGCATTTTATTGATTAAGTGTGAGTAAGTACCGAAGTCTGAGTTATGAAATAGACCCTGGCTATCAGTTCTCCGAAGAAGGTTCTTGAGCTCAACTTTTGCTTGAGTCTCATCCAGGGTGGCACACCTGCTCTGCGGTCGCCCAAAAAAAACAAAATTTCGGTTATCCTCGAGATTTTTTTAAGGATAACCAAAAAAAAAATTTTTTATATAGTACTAAATTAATACTATATGAACTTTATTATTAGGGATAAATATTGTATTCCATACTAATTCCCAAAAGGGAAATGGTTTCCAAAAAAAAAATGCGTTCCTGCGGTAGCCAAAGGTTGGATAACCAGTGGTTTTGTGACACCCTGGTCTCATCACATCGACGTTTTCTTGAAAAATTTCAGCTTACATAAGCTATATGCTAATCAACAGTTATCCAACGATTACCCGCCCTTCTCCAAAGAATCTTTCTCGTCTCATACAATACTGGCGGGCGAGTAGTTGACTTAGACTTGGACTTGGAGTTGAAATGGATCATGTCAACCTTTTTTAATTCTGTGAATAGTGCCATTCAAGTACATCTCAAATTTACAACGAATATCTTTGTTGCAAGCTTCTGGATACTGCTTTTGCTGTTAATTGTTTAGCTTCCTCTGTTTTTCTTTTTCTGTTTTTTCTCTTATTTCCTTTCACAAAGACTTTTTAATTTGGGTCCGAAAGTCAATTACAACAAAGCTTTACTTAAAACTTGGATCAACCTCTCGAGAAATATTGTCCAAGTAGACTTCTGTATATTTCTTGCTTGCGTTTTTATGCCTCTTTAAACAGGACGCATTTGTTTATTTCGACACCCAGATCGCCTCGACAAATCCACATCTACTGTTGGTTTATTAAAGTCAATAAAAAATAACTTTTCTCTCTAAAGGTTTGAAACTAAAGTTTTTCAAGTTTCCTCTGCTCCGTTAAACCATCACAATAAATATGCCAGATCCCAATAATCCAACTCCAGAACAATTCGGAGAAGAGTTTTTCAACTCACTTTCAGCTTTGACATTTAATTCGAGGCCAATTATAGAAAGCCATACGTCCCTAGCAATGGAGAATCTAGATGCCGCTTCAGAAATAGTGAAAGCAGTTGAAAAAAGAATAAAACGAGCCATCCCTTCACAAAAACTATATGCTCTATATCTATTGGACTCAATATGTAAGAATGTTGGAGTTCCATATACACACCTTTTCAATATCAACATTTTCAAGACATTCACGAGTGTCTATTCCTTGGTTGATGATCCAACGAGAGTGAAGATGATCAAATTGTTTAAAACTTGGAAGATTCCTATGCCCATTACGGGTTTGACCGTGTTTCAACAAGAACAGTTGGACCGTATCGAACAATTTTTGATCAAGGCAACTGCAAGCAATAGACCTCCTGAACAGCAACACAATGATCAGCAAAGTAGTCGATTACTAAACGGCCCACTTGGAAAAGATGCTCTAATTTTCGAGATTGATGAGTTGAAGAATTTAGTCAATTCAAGGAGAATTCAAATGCCCTCAGATAAGAAAGCTTCACAAAGATTTGATCTACTACAACAGTTAAAAACTATTATCAATCAGCCCACGGTAATTGCTCCTCAACAATTGGAAGCTGTACAAAAGCAACTAATCACCATACGAGAAGATGAAATCAACAAGTTGAATCACTTCAAAATGCAACAGCAACAGCAAAGAGAATCTGCTGCTGCTGCTGCTGCTGCTGCTACTGCTCCAGCACCATTGCCAAACTTTACAACTGCTCAGTTTCAGGATTTAATGAAACTGGTTTCACCCCCACCTGAGCAAACACACATAAATCTAGCAACTTCATCGATGTATCCGTTTCAACAATCACAACAGCGAACGTATGGCAACAATCCGACAACTCAGGATTATTATAACTTAATAAAAGCTTTTACGAATGGCCAAGTTCCAACACAACAACAGCAGCAATATCAGATTTCGCAAGTTAATGATCCGCATCAGAATAATAGTAGACCTAGTAGTTCCGTTGAAAATAACAACGGGTATAAATCTAACGTATCAGGCTTATCCAACCTCGACTTTTTACAAGGACTAATGAAGAAAGGAGGCACACGTTCTGGTGCTACACAACAATCGACAAACACCAGGAACGACGCACAGAAGATGAATGAAAACGGACAAAAACAATATGAGTTTCAAACACAATTACAGGAATCAACATTACTGGGAGGGCAACAAGAACATCTGGAAACATTCGATTCCTCAGTGACACCCTTGTTAAATCCAGATGAGTTAATATCAAAATTTGATCTTACACAAAGTTTCATAAACAACCATGTACCAACGAGTAACGAGATTGCGTTGATTTATGAGTTAAAACCCAATCAGTGTTCAAACTGTCCGAAGAGATTTTTCGATATTAATGAATCCAAGCATTTGAAAGAACTCCATCTGGATTGGCATTTTCGTACCAACAAAAAGTTGAAGGAATCATCCAAAAATATCCATAATAGATCCTGGTTCTTGTCACCTTCAAAATGGTGTGAGTTCAAAGAAGATGAAATCATAGGCCCATTAGACAACGAAGCTGAAAGTGGAGGCCTAGAAGTTAATTCTTCAACTGGTAAAAAAAATCCATTAAGTCGTGAAGAGCTCTTCAAAAAAATTGTTTCCGTTCCCGAAGAGTCTGAAAATGAAATTACTTGTGGTGTATGTACCGAGAAGTTGATTGCTAAATTTGATGAAGATTCGGGTGAGTGGGTATGGAGAAACGCTATCAAAGTCAGAGGCCGAGTGTTACATTATTCTTGCTGGATTGAAACAGATGGAAAAGATAATAGGGATAGATCTCCCGAAAGATCATAAATATTCTTGTCAATGTTGAGACGGAATGAAAAATTGAATGTCTCTATGACTTTAAGTTTACGAAGTAGTAAAAATATTGTATAGTCTTATAGTTAATGAATAAGAAAAGTCATTTTCCGAAAAAGCAGGTAAATAGATAAATAAATAAACAAATAAATAAACAAATAGGTAGTCAGTTGTTATTATGATCAGGAAAGTTTCAGATAACGGAGTGGATCTGGTATCCAAACTCTTGAAACATCCATGATAACCTATCAATGATGTGCACTAGCGTCCTCTTTGTGTCCATGGTCAGCTTTCTTCATAAAGTAATCCTCATAAACACTAACAGCAAGAAAGGCTGCGAATCCCCATCCCAACCCCGGTAATAATCCTCTAAACCTCTGGGATTTGTGGAAGTGTCCTTCATATCTCCAAGCATCTCTTTATTAATTTGTTAGTATTCTTTGCTAGACGACTAGAATGTAGGTAAAGACTACGTATGGCACGTGGAGCTGTTTATACGAGAATCCAACTCAAACTCTCCACAATAACCACTAACTTACCTTTTCTTCCACGGGTCATTTAAATGTGGCACTGCCATTTGTAATATTTGAATTATATGTTATACTTCTTTGCAAATTGTGCAATTTAGATTCTGTAAATGTATTGTGCTGCTAATAAGATACATACTTTTCAGAGGATCAAAATGAGGGGAACACATTATATCCCAGTTTTAAAGGGAGCTATTTAAAAGAGAGGATAAGCTAATTTCCCGTTTTAACAGGGACATTTTTTTTTTTCAACCTGGGTCCTGCATTTCGAGGGAGCATTTTGTAGTGATTGCAAGACTTCAGATGTAAGAACAAATTTATATATATCTCAGTAGCTAACCACTTGAAGACACGCTTGGAACAATCTGAAACTTCAATAGAATCCAAGAACTATAAAATGTGTCGAGATCATAATGAGAAGGTACCGAGTGACGGTGATCAACTTGAAGGTGAACCTTTAACTCCGTCCACTGAAGAGCTCAGCAGTCCCGAATTACAAGATAACAGTGATTCCATAGCAACAGAATCCGATGAAGAGGCATATTTATCATCTGAAGACGATGGTGAACATGATGATGCACAAGACCTGGGAGCGACAATTTTGGCTGAAATCCAAAGAGGAACTTACACTTGTTTGATTTGTACTTGTGAACTAGACTCGAGATCGAAAATCTGGTCTTGTGACTTCTGCTCTCGTGTTTTCGATCTCTCGTGTGTAAAAGACTGGGCCAAGAGAGGATCGTCTACTGCTACCAACAAATCTTGGAGATGCCCTTCATGTAACGGTACTCACCATCGGATTCCTAAGACCTATACTTGTTGGTGTAAAAAAGTGATCAATCCACAGACAAACAATTTTGTACCACATTCCTGTGGTCAAACTTGTAACCATAAGTTAGATGGTTGTGTTCACGGATGCTCACTGGAATGCCATCCTGGTGCACACATGGACAAATGTACTGCTCTAGGGCCAAATTTGTCATGTAATTGTGGATCAGAAGAGAGACAACTACCATGTGTCCTGACTCCGTACGAAGAAGGTTGGAGTTGTGAGACAGTTTGCAATGATTTGATGCCGTGTGGACTACATAAATGTTCAAAAACTTGTCACTCAGGTTTGTGTGGAAAATGTGAAGAGGATATCGAAGTTATATGCTACTGTGGTAAGCATAAGGCAACAATCAAATGTTTCGAGAGAAGTCCCAAGAAATCCGACGTAAGTGACAAAACTTGGATTGGTACTTTTCAATGCGATGAAGTGTGCAATGATTTGTTTGACTGTGGAAACCATAGATGTAAGGAATATTGCCATTCGAAAACTCCAAGCTGCATTCAACATACATGCCCAATGAGTCCATCAATACTAAGTACCTGTCCTTGTGGAAAGTCAAAGATTGAAATGTTACTTAATGGTAATCAGCGTGATTCCTGTCTAGATTTAATTCCAACCTGTGACTCTATTTGTGGAAAGACACTACAATGTGGTCATACGTGTTATTGGAAATGCCATGAAGGCGAGTGTGCACCATGTTACAAGACGGTAGACATGAAGTGTCGATGCAAATATACGAACTATTCGGTAGCATGCTCTTTGAACCAGTCTGGGTATGTTCCAACCTGTAAGCACAAATGTCAAGCATTAATGAACTGTCGTCGTCATAGATGTTTGGATATTTGTTGTGAATATGAACCTACAGCTATAGTTCGTGAAAGGGAAAGACAGAAAGGTATCAGAAAGAACATTATCAGTCACAGCTATGACGATTCGTTGACTATCGAGGCTTGTCATATTTGTACGAAGGAGTGTGGTAAATTACTATCTTGTGGATCACACTATTGCCAAATGACCTGCCATCTAGGCCCTTGCAGTCCCTGTCTGGAGTCATCGTCGGATGATCTTGTTTGTCACTGTGGCAGGACTGTGGTAGTGGCACCAGTCAGATGCGGTGCCAAGCTACCAACATGTCCTTATCAGTGCCAACGCTCCACTAGTTGTGGTCACAGGCCTGAAATACATAACTGCCATGAAAGTGATACCCCATGCCCTCGTTGTACACAAATTGTGACTCGTACTTGCCAGTGCGTGAAGGCTATTGAAGTTAAGAACGTAATGTGCTACCAGGAAGCTGTTTCCTGTTTCAAAGTTTGTGGCGAGCCATTGAAGTGTGGAGTCCATCCGTGCACAAAAGTGTGCCATCCTGTTGGTGAATGCCAAAGTAAGTGTTTGAGGCCTTGTGGAAAAACCAGGCTTTCTTGTGGTCATGCATGTAGTCAGACGTGTCACGCCCCTTACAAATGCAATGAGTCTATTCCATGCAAAGAGATGATGACGTTGTACTGTGATTGTAAAAGAATGTCCAAAAAGATGGTTTGTGCATTTTTCCACGACGGTGCTAATGAGGAAGCTAAGACATTGAAATGTGATAGCGAATGTGAAAGGGAACAAAGAAACCAAATGTTGTTTGAAGCCTTCCAATTGGATAAGGTACAAAACAGGGAATCAATGCTCACAGACGATGTTGTTGCTCAATCTATCTTGATTGAATCCCTTTATACTCCATTCTTATTGTCATTATACAAACAACAAAAATCCTGGTGCGATAGTATCGAGTCAATATTCCATAGATTAATCAACGGATCTCTAGGAAGACAATCACATCACTTCCAACCAATGAAATCGATACAGAGAAGATTTATTCACGAGCTTGCTGCTTCCTTCAAGCTGTCAAGTGAGTCACAGGACCCTGAACCAAAACGTTCAGTGTTTGTTAAAACTCTTCCAACAACGAAAATTCCACAAATGGGTCTCCAAGAAGCTATCATTATTGCTGAAAAGAAGAAAGAAAGAGAAAAGTTCAAAAAGGAACAACAAGAGCTGATCAAACAATCTGTTTTGAAAGATAATGAGCTCATTTTCAACGCTATAGCTATCAAGGATTTATTTTTTGGTGTTACTAGAGACGAATTGGAATCTGCAATTACACCTCTTTGCGCCACCGAAGGTATGTTTCCAACTATTTCCAACCCAACAATCAAGTGGGTCTCTGATAATACCTTTGTGTTTTATAGTGAGAATTTTGCATCAAAATCGAAAGTCATGGAGAGAGATTTGAACCAGTTGACTAAATTACTTGCACCTGTGTTGAGCAGAAATAATCTAGCATATACATGTTTGCTTGCTAAGATTGATGCCACTGCCACTGTTGTTTATGAAATCAAGAAGCCGGTTAATCTAACAACCGACTCTAGTAGCGAAGATGAGGGGTTAATTAGTGGTGAGAGCGACGATGAAAATGGGGAAAATCAAATCGTTGAAACGGTTGTTGCTGAAGAGGACACGTTCGATTGGTACTAAACAAAAGATGAAAGGTACCTTTCAGACAAGCGATCACAGTTATAAAATATTGCTATTAGCAACTATACTATACAAGTAAGTTTACATCGAATACAAGCGTTAAATGGTGAGTCAACATGACAAAGCCTTGGCATTTGTAGAATTTGTAGTGAGCAAAATATAGCACTCAGGTTTCTCAAAAGGACCAGTACAAGTAGATTACGATACGATAACAACCATCTCTATCTTAAAAACCCGAAATGATAATTGGTTATTTGAGGGCTCATGTAACAAACGGACTCTGGAAAGCTAGATTGCGAACAATATCCGATGTTGACGGAGGTTCGCAATTGACCAGCTGACAAACCTCCGTTGCAGGCTTACAGCTGGAATGCCCGCCTACAACACTGCCATTTGCAGGAACTAGCGGGCATTTGACTCTATTGTGGAACATTTGAGTCTTTCAATGTACGATTGAATGGATGAAAGGCGGAGATAATTGATCCAGACAGTAATAGTGCATGCAGTTCATCTATTCAACAGATAAGACTGGTTGTGGTGATAGGTAGTGCATTAAAATCGTATATCTAAATTCATTTGGCAGTATATACTCACACAATGGCAGCAGAAAACTGGAGCGAATGGAGGTCACACCAATCAAATACGTAATAATACACTAAATAAACAATATCGGACGGCAACCTGACTGGCACACCTGAATGGCAGAGGCAGACTCCTATGCATTCTATGCAGACAACTTTTCAGCCAGCTTGCGGTAGTGAAACGGGATTGAAAGTCCAGAGACCAGAGACCAGAGACCAGAGACCAGAGACCAGAGACCAGAGACCAGAGACCAGAGACCAGAGACCAGAGACCAGAGACCAGAGACCAG